>WSYH01001468.1:19187-38941 GCA_036426205.1 Ascaphus truei | reverse complement strand
CTGACACACTGCACACTGACACACAGCATACTGACACACTGACACACTGCACACTGAAACATTATTACCTTTGAGGCCCAGCAATATCAAAGTTTTTAACAGAACCTTGTAGTGGAGTTCTGGGGAACTGGGTTCCAATGCCTTTTTTTAGTACCAGCACCTTTTTTAAAGATTAACAATGAACTTTTTATAGAGATTATGATTATTTTTTTGAGTGTCATAAAGCAGGGAGCGGATATTTAGAGAGGCGGTACATGGAGTAACATGAAGGAGAGACAGATAGGGGTCCCCCAGGACTGGGGTTCCCTCGTAGCACTGTACACACTGTTCGATGTTCTCTTGCTTTTCTTTGCACAAGGATTGCCCACGCTCTTCAGTCAGGAGATTTTAAAGAAATAACCCTGAATAATAAGGGGCTTGGCAAAGGGATAGGTAGCCGTTGGGAGCAGGTGGCTCGATGTATTCCGCTCCGCCAGGAACAGAGCTGTTCATATTCTCACCGTGTTTGCTGTGTGGTTTTGATGGGAAATACTTGGCTCCTTGAAGCAGATTTCCAAAATAGTAGAAACACAGGTTAAGCAAACTTGTTGCAAAGGCTACAAAAACAGGATGTCCAGATGTATTCCTTTTGTATATACAACGATCCATATATTGACGAGTAATATATTGTTGTTTTGTGATTAAAATTATATAGATATCTTTAACCCCTTTTGAAAATAAATTCTGTCTCTAAGAAAATAATGATGGTTAAACTCTAAGAGGCCTGTGCGATAAGCCTCGATAAGACACTTTATCGTGCACTTATCGGCCAAAATGCCTTCTGCTATTCAGTAAGCCTCGATAAGTGGACGATAAAGGCATAAATCGCCCACATTTTCAGCTGTCAAAAAAAGATCGGTGGGTGAGCAGCGAAAAGCCGCTTATCTGCAGGTTCTGAAACTCGTGCAATTCTAGTAGTCTGGATTAGTTTATCGAGGCTAATCAGGACTCTAGAAGGGCGAGTTTCTCCCAAAATCCTCACACCAGGAAAAGTTGGTGTGAGGCTGGTGAGAACCCGCTGAGAGGCGGCGAGAGAGGACTTTGGGGAAAAAAATGCACTTTTCCTGCATCAGATTGATGCCGGGATTCTCCGGAGCTGATACCCATTAATATCATCTCCGGAGACCCCCGGCATGAATCCCATGCAATTAAAATGCATTTACAGACAACTTCATTAACTTAGTGGCTAACAGCTAAGGCAATGAAGGGGTTAGCTACCACAGCCATGTTTATTGTGAGTAGCGGGGGTGGGTGAAGGTGGTATTTGGCCCTTGGTGGGTTTTTAGGCCTTGCGGGGGGGGGGGGGGGAGGGTTGTTGGCTGGAGTTAACCCCTTTCATTACCTTAAGTTATAATCGCCTAAGGTAATGAAGCTGTTTTAATATATATTTATTATACTAGTGTAGATGAGCAGGGGGTCTCCGGAGCAGAACCGCGTTGATTTGAGGTCCGGGGGAACCCCTGCTTCCCCAGATATAGGCCCCGTTATGGGGTGCCGGTATCTCCTATGCATTTATGCACGTGATCGTGGGAATAAAAATGCATAGGAGATACCGGCACCCAAACGGGGCCTGTATCTCAGGATGCAGGGGGTCCCTGTACCTGAAAATTAACGTGTTTGCTCCAGAGACCCCCTGCTCATCTACACTAGTATTACAATTTATATTAAAAACTTTTGATCGCTGGCGAGATTTGCGCAGGGAGAGGCGGCTCTCTCTGCCATCAAAACAAATCGCCTGGTGAGGCCTTTAGGAAGAGGGGATCATCACGTCGCCGGCTACTCGCCCGATTTGGGAATTTTGCTATCACAGGAAATCGAGGCGTTCTGATACCGTGATAGCAACGCTCAAAAAACAGGCGGCAAAAACAGGCCGGTGATTATTTTTATGAAGCTTATAGCATAGGCCCCTGTCTGCTACTGTGTGTGGTCTTCTAGTCTAATATGGTCAGTTTAAGGTAAAAGGAGATCATTCCTTAAGTTCAAATGTTGTCATCTTCACTCAATGAGGTAATTGACGCTGCAAGAACATGGAATGTTTGCTATAAAATTGCCCTCTGATGATGTCACCATGTGTAGGCTACACAGTTACACAATAGATTATGTTGACAAAAAACATATGTTGGTTCAGTTCAACCTTTATTAAATTGTAATTGGACGACATATTCCTCATATATTTATAGTTATATTGATCAAGAGAAAGGAAACACAAAACCTCAGGGAAACATTTGTCTCATAAACGGGAAAAAACATTTTTTAAACTCCATTAATAGCACTCAGATTTCTCTCTGAATCAACACCTTTTCTGTGCTTAATTTATACAGGATATCCCTGAATTAACCTTTCACTTACAGTATAAAATGATGGCTAACCTTTTCTTAAAGACACCCACTGCAGCTGCGTCCCAATACCATGGGTAGGAAATTCCCCCATTGAACTTACTGTGATGAACCTTCACTTTGCTGCTTGTGATTGTAGTGTGATCTCCTTCCCTCCATTCTCTAGGGATAACCCTGTGTCTTTTGTACTATCTTTGGGATGAAAAGTTCCCTTGAAAGTTCCTTGTATTGACCTTGAATATATTTCTGAAGCAAACAATGCTAATTTGGATAGTCTCTACCCGGAAGCCAGACCTTCCACCCTCATTAATCATTTGGGGGCCTATCTCGCAGCAATGAATAATACGTTGAATATTTTTGGCTGCTCACTGACACAATGAAAGATCCACATTGACCCAAATGTTACCCACCATATTCTCCTCTAACAAACAGCTTGAACCTTAAGTATTTTTAGATTTTTCGAACGCCAGGTAGTTTAGCTAATAAGTGTGGTGGCATCTTCTTTATTGTGCTTTGGAAGATGCCAACCCTTTTTATGGTCATGTATAGTTGTGAAAAGTGTTGGTTCAATGTTTGTTTTGCAGACACAGAATAAACGTCCCACTTCTCTATAATAACTGAAGGACGTCCTGGATCATCTGTGTGTGAGAAGGAGCACTACTCACTGGACACTGACACACGTTGATGTGTGTTACGCAAAGCTTGTGTCTGTTCCAACATGTGTGTTTCTCACACACACCGAAGGCCCTGTGGGGCCGGCACAAAGACTTTCTACCTTATGAATATTAATGGTGTTATGCAGCAAAGTGCTTTCACCATTGTAACTGCAAATGCTTAAATTCCCAGTGCTGTCACCTCCGGCTTTAAATTTACCATTGCTAAAAAAACAAAAACTGAATCTGGCAGCAGCGCTCACTGTTTATTTAGGGAGGCGCAGAACTGCCTCTGTTTGCAGAGAGAATGTCACCAAGACTTCCTGCTGCCTAAAGTGTAACAATCCCACCGCACCTCTGTGAATAAAACCCACAGGTAACAGCTTGACCCAGTTACTCCAAATGCCAAAGTTTATGTTTCATTAACGGCAGCCAATCTTCTGTTAACCCCTTCACTGCCAGAGGGGGCCAACAACGCATTGCAAGGCAGCGAATGGGTTAATATATTCTGGGTAACCGCTATATCCCCTTGTAGCCATGAGGGAACCATCTCAGCGTTAGAGGGTCCCTGATACTAATAAACATTCCGTTCCTCTTAGCTGTACCAGAGACATTTGGGGGGATATATACTGTACCAGGTGCCACAAACTGGAGAAAAGTGTGTCATTTTGACTCTGTATCATCTTGTGTCAATGTATCAAGGTGCTATTTTCCAGTGCTCTTCTATTTGTGCTATGTTATGGGGAGTGGTAAAGGAGGGGTTATGGGAGGAGATAGTCAGAGCAATATTATAATGAGATGTGTTGTGCCTATAACTGGCGCAGATTTAATGTCTCTTTCGGTGAAATAAATGTGCGGTTTAGGTGGCATTAACCTCTGCTCCACATGTAATCCTCCCATCTCACTTTTGGTCGTCATCTTGGTCCTTTGATATCCCTCGAAATCCAGTCGAGCTCCATCTTTGTCCAATGAGGGTCATTTCTTCTTGCTATATGTATGGCCCACTGCCATTTTAATCCCCTCACCCTTGTAATGATGTCATACATACATGTAGCCAGGTCACCTGATGGCTACTATTCTGCCCTTATACTGGCAGTAAGCCCTGGTACAATCAGGTTGCCAGTAGTGGATATGGGGTTTTCCCCTTCCGAGGAGCTGCACTTGAGTGACAGCGGGAGGTGGTGACATCAGGCCTGGGCATGACCAATCATGTGACAGACCTGGTGCCCTCCTCCAGGCTGTACTTAGGGCAGTGCCGCCCCAAATTCGGGACTGCCTCTACCCACTTGAGAGGGGCAGGTCACACAGTCAAGAGCCTGACTATTGGGCCTACTCTGGTCCTTCTTCATATATATATATATAGTGCAGAATAAATGAGTTCTTCAGTATTAGGTGATACCTTTTTTATTGGACTAACAATTTATGTCATAGGACACGCTTTCGAGAGTTATCCTCTCTTCTTCAGGTCAAGCAATACTGATATACACAGGAATCTATGGCTAAAACAGTGTGGAGAGAGGAAAAAAAAAAAACACAGATATGTACTGTAGATAAGGTAGGGTGTTAAGTGTTTGAAGCCAGGGGACAGTAACAAAGAAAGGTGGGGATTGGGAGGGATCAGTGTATACCAAAATATAAACAGTCCCGTAGATAGAATAGTGAGTGATAAATGATAAACTGGACAATATCACGTCCACAAGGCACTCCCTACGCGTTTCATCTCGAAAGACTTCATCAGGGGTTAATAGCATAGGTGTGAAGCATAATTTTATAGTAGATTAGACCAATCAAAATACAGAGAAACACTAGTTGCTAAGTGGATACCAGATGTCTACAAGGGAGTAAATTTAACCCCCATACTATCCGAATTGCAAAAACTGGAATGAACATCAGTAATAAGGGAAATACAACAATGAAATCCTATGTGCAGCTAAATAAACATATTGATATAATATCAGTATACAAATCACTAAAGAATATACATATATAGGACATAATAAAATACAATTAATATAATAATACAACATAGGCTAAATAAATAAAAAATAAAAAAAACAGATATATTCATAAAATAAATAATAAACAAATACTTAATAAATAGTAAACCTATAAATTAATAGAATGTACCTAAAGATTATAACAAAGGAGAGACTCAAAGAGACCAGAGGATGGACAATAATGGTATCATAACCAAATGCATGTGTCAAAAAGAGGGGGGGGGGGGGGAGGGAAAGAGGAAGGGGGACACCTAATGGGAAAGGGGGAGAAGGGGGGGAGTGCATATGGGAAGGGGGATAAAGGGAAGGGTGAAAGTCAAAAAAAAGCGGTGGCAGGAGGATTGGGGGAAAATGGAACCAGATGGACGGTGTGGTGGGGGAAGAGAGATGCCGGAAACTAACAGAATGAATAATAAATATGTTATAACGCATATTAAATCAACAATAAACAATGATATTATCTAAACAAGAGAGAATTGTGAAAGAATCCATGATCATGATGGTCAACGAGCGAGAGTTGATATACCCCTATATAGATGAAAACTAGATGCACAATGTAATATTGATATATTTGGGTTTAAATTAATAACACCATATCAAATACAAATGTCAAAGGGACTATCACAATTGACCACTTGAGCCAGTGTGGTATACTTAAGTCATCACGGAGGGAACGAAGTGCATCGTTCAACCCAGACCTCTGTGAGGACCCGCACCCCCAACGACACAGCACAAAATTAAGTCATTATACTACTGTACTAATATCAATATCATATCAATTGTGTCATTGAGACCCCCCGGATACAATGTACCAAGAACATATATCCAGTAAGTCTCTCTGACACATCATTTCTTGAACCTATCACCCTCCGATAAGGACGGTAGAATGGACTTGATTCCAAAGATGGACAAAGAGCAGGGATCGGAGGGTGATAGGTTCAAGAAATTATGTGTATACAAGAAACCTACTGACAGATGCAGTTACCTCCACAACTCCAGCTTCCATCCCACTCATACCAAACAAGGTATCATACACAGCCAGGCTATAAGATACCACCGCATATGCTCTGACACTGAAGACAGAAACAGGCATCTCACAACCCTGACCGAATCGTTCAGACAGAAGGGATACAAACCAAAGACCATTGCCAAAACTATTACATCTGCACTAAAATCCCCATGAGAACACCTGCTACAATACAGACAGAAAGAACCTACCACACGCATACCACTAGTGACCATATACAACCCTACCCTAGAGGGAATACGAAAAATAATCAAAGATCTGCAACCCATGCTGACAGAGGATGCGACATTAAAAGAAATCTTTCCCAAACCTCCCATTCTTGCGTTCCGATATAATAACATGCAGAGCAATATAATAACAAGCAGAGCAATATAATAACACGCTGAGCTATATAATAACACGCAGAGCGATATAATAACACGCTGATCGATATAATAACACGTAGAGCAATGCGTCGCTGGCCCGGGTTATCTACTTAGATTTGAAAATAACAGCAACAGGTTTATCCTGTATATTATATATACATACCAGTATATGATATCCCCATTACAGGGCTGGAGGAGTATCTTAGAGGTAATAATGTTGCCTTTGAAGTGGATGACCCTAATTTGATTCTCAGTGTATGCTCTGCTTGTGCCAACCTCTGTGCCTCCTGTGCCAACCACTGTGCCTCCTTGTGCCAGCCGCTGTGCCTCCCTGTGTCTGCCTCTGTGCCTCCCTGTGCCAGTCTCTGTGCCAAACGATCCAAGAAATATGCAAAAGAATGCACAAAGCAGCGCACTGCCCAGGGACACATGTGTATCAAAAATGAAAAATTATGTTTATTGTCAATCAGACATGACAAACAAGGAGGTAGAAACCATCCAACGCGTTTCACACAACAAGGTGCTTTATCATTCCTTGATACACCTGTGTCCCTGGGCAGTGCGCTGCTTTGTGCATTCTTTTGCATATTTCTTGGATCGTTTGGAACTCAATCAGCGGCTGGACACGCCCCAGGAATCCAGTGGGCTCTAGGAGAGGGTAAGATCTTTAAAGATTTATTCTATCACAATGGATCATCATCAGGACTGCAATGTGGGGTGAGTTCTGGACTTTATTATACACTTATTTCCAATGAGGGGCAGCGAAGTGTGTTCTACATCATTTTTTTTGTTGCCTTCAGGAGATTTATGCTTTCAGTGGTTCAATTCACTCACCCAGTAGTTTACCCACTCCACAATTGAGTCTTTACTGTTTTCATAAAAAAAGAAAACTATTGATGAACATATACAATATTCCAGGACTGTTGGAGCACCCATTACCTCCCTATATTTAATCAGTCTCTGTGCCAGCCTGTGCCTGCCTCTGTGCCAGCCTGTGCCTCCCTGTGCCTGCCTCTGTGCCAGTCTGTGCCTCCCTGTGCCATTAGATTACATTGCAATATTATTCTGGCCAACCTATTTCTACATTATATTTTTTTCCTATCTGAAATGTAGCTGGAGTTCTGCTATAACATGGCACATTTAATGGTCCCAATATCCCAGTTAAATCAACATCGTTTTGATTTTTCATGTATCTAATATGACTTTTGTATGTAGCTAACATATTCAATGTATCTATTTTTTGTGTGAATAGCCTATTTGCTTCAATTGAATACGTTATATTTATGTTCCCGCATCAGTCAACCGTGGTTAGTATTCGCACTTTTTAAAATCTTTCCCTCTAATGGTTACTGCTATAACATTTTGTGCATATATACAGTATAGTATATATATATATATATATATATATATATATATATATATATAAAATCTGCTGTTATACTTCTGTGTTGAACTATAATAAAGAAAACATACAAATGAATTAAACCCTTCATTTAAAACATAGAAAAATAAATAAGAAAAAGATATTAAAATATATAAAAATAAGACACAACGGTAGTTCCTGCAAAATCAGAGCTTTGGGTGCAGGTTTAATAAACACTTCTGAGAAATAAGGCCTCCTGGGATTTCAGGTGAGACTTACCACAGTTGAGTATATGTGGCCCTATATATATATATATATCCCATATAATAGAATGGACGACTCTTTATTACTTAAAGTTGGAAGTTGCACCTGTAAATGTGATTCCTGTCTGATGTTCCTTCTCCAGCTGTAACTGCTGCTCTGTTCATCATCTCAATGGGATTGTACCAGTAAAAGCCGCGGGACAATTAATGCTAGCCTAAAAAGGAACCTGCTCAACACAGTGCTTTCCTCTGGCCTCCCTTTGTTACAGCCTCTTCGTAGCAGGACTACGCTGAGCTTGTGTGTGTATCTGTCAGCATATCCGTGCTTTGAAATCTTTGGAACATACGTTTTCTTTTCACCGGTTTCCTTTCCTTGGTGAGTCTGAGCACAGATTTCTCTTTGACGAGAGTCTGTCGTTTTCAGTTTTGGAGACACCTCGATTTGAAACATTCTTTTCAAAAGCTTTCCATTTGTGTTACTCACACCTGTGTGGAGACGTCTACCATTGACCAGTTGTTTAGAATGAGTGTGTCACCACACTGGCCACTAGTAGAATGATTTACATTGAAGTATGTGATCGTCAGGATAACGGGAAAATAATGCTCAGATTGTATTGTTTGAGCACTATATAATATTCACCAACTTTTCATTCGACATATATACTTTGACAGGCAAAACTGTTATATTTTATTCATAAGCTGTCAAAGTTTTGATCCCTGAAGACGGAAGGTCTAAGCGTTTTTTTGTTTGCACAAGTTTTTCACTGCCTAGGACAGGGGGGATCAACGCCAGTCCTCAAGCTCCCCCAACAGGTCAGGCTTTGAAGATACCCCAGTCTCAGCACAGGTTGCACAATCACAGTTTCAGTCGAAGACTGAGCCTCTGATCGAGCCACCTATGCTGACGCAGGGACTGATTGAGCCTCCAGACCTGAAGCAGGGACTGATTGAGCCTCCTGGCCTGAAGCAGGGACTGATTGAGCCACCTATGCTGAAGCAGGGACTGATTGAGCCACCTATGCTGAAGTAGGGATATCCTCAAAACTTGCCCTGTTAAGTGGGGGGGGGGGGGGGGCAGCAGAAAGGGGGGAAGCTTGAGGACTGGTTGAGAGCCCCTGGCCTAGGGGGAACTTAATTTGAGACCAAAGCATTGACAAAGTTGGTGAATAATATATACACCCAATATCCATGGCTCTTTCATCAGATACTGAGCACTGCACATTTAGTAGGACCTATTTGATACCAATACATTGTTTACCCACCTTCTGCTACTTTGAATAGTGTCAGTGGAGTCCCTTTCATGAAAATCTGTAGGTTTGTGTTAAGTTGTGTTACTTTTAAACGGACAAACATGAGAGAAATGTATGGATAAGATCTCCAGACCTCATAGATCTCTTCTGATGTACGGCTTTGAAAGCTCATTTGAAGAATTCTCATGTTGGTCCATGACATGCAACCACAAACTACAGTTATCCAGGATCAATACAACTACTGGAACAGGGATAGCCAACTCCAGTCCTCAAGGGCCACCGACAGGTCAGGTTTTAAGGATATCCCTGCTTCAGTACAAGTGGCTCAGTCATTGACTGAGCCACTTGTGCTGAAGTAGGGATATCCTTAAAATCTGTCCGGTTGGTGGCCCTTGAGGACTGGAGTTGGCCACTCCTGTACTAGAACTATGAAAATCTCTGCAAAGAGACCTTGTCCAAAGCATGTCTCCCAACTCACCCTGCTGATGGAGAACACCATGCCCGGCTGTCCCGAGCAGACGCCCATGAAGCAGTGTCGGAACTGCCAGAAGAAGAGGTGTTCCATTATAAAAGTGATAAGACTCAGTGCCATGGCAGCGCCCAGCATGTAGAAGACTCCTGCCATGTTATCAATGTCCAGCTGGCTACTCATCACCTCGTTCTTCTCATTGTGGCAGATGCCTGTTAGCCAGAGGGCCTCCAACTCTTCCATTTCCCCTACACAAAAGTTATGAAGCTGGTTATCATTATGCCGTGGCAGGTGAACACACAATATAAGACAAGTGGGATAGTGGTGAAATGGTAGAACTTGGTTTGAGAACCAGTTCCAAGTTACTTGTCTCTGTGTACCTAAAAGTAGATGGTACGGTCTTCATTACAGTTACCAACTGGCTCTTGATTAGCAAGTCCAGGCTCTGAAACTAAAATGGTTAATGTAAAAGCATCTGAACGTATTCATGAATCTACCCATCATATTGAAATGGAGAATTCAGCCATGTGTAGGCTGTAGTCTCCCAACCTCATTGAAAACACTGGATTGGCAGATGGCCACCTTAGTCTTTGGCCCTTTTTTATTCTATCATGAATATACATTGTCATTACTACTGAATATAATAATACGTTAATATTATTTGAATGATGACCATATCGATATAACATACAGAAAACAACAAGGCGTCATGTTGGGTCACAGTGGAACAAGTCCATTAACTTTTTGTGATGGATTATTAGGGAACAGTATAGACATTAAATCTGTAAATCCATATGAGCTATAGTCCTAACTTCACATGTATCTGGTTATTTGTTATTAAGATTGGATTAACCATTTACATTACAGACTTTGTAGAGAGAAACTCTGTTTTGAATTTCACTGGAAACTCCAGGTGACCTTGGGCAAGATACTGTTTATATATCGGCCATCAATAGTTAGCCAGTGGATCTCAACCTTTCTTCTCTCGAGCCCCCCTATTCATAATGTTGAGTTGCCAAGGAAGCCCTACAATAGTGCAAACAGCTACACACACAGGACAGACTACTACACACACACACACAGGACAGACTACTACACACACACACACACACACACAGGACAGACTGCTACATACACACAGACACAGGACAGACTACTACACACACACACACACACAGGACAGACTGCTACATACACACAGGACAGACTGCAACACACATATACACACATACAGGACAGATTTCTACACACACACGACAGACTGCTACACACACACATACACACTTACAGGACAGACTGCTACATAAACACACAGGACAGACTGCTACACACACACACACACACATACATACACACATGACAGACTGTTATACACACACAGGACAGGATACTACACACACACACACACACACACAAGCACAGGACAGGCTGCTACACAAACACACGGGGCATCCTTTTGATCCTGGGGTGTCACGGAACCCAGGTTGAGAAACACTGAGCTTGACTGTAATAACAATTAGTAACAATATCTTTTGAGCAGGGACTTAGTGTCTATGCAACAAATGCTATTAATTGCAAAGGAGGACTATCACTCTTTTCCTTCAAAGTCTTTATAGCCCAATATATAGCCCAAGATTCACAGGACTCAGTTACCTCACTGACGAGGCGCTAACATCAGTTAGAGAATTGTTATGTGCTAACAGGAATCCTCAATGCTCAGAAGATTTGCATTAAAGCCTGTCATTGCTAAGGCAGACCGTCGTTAACGACCGGTAGTTATAATGATATGCAAAAGAGTTGTGAAAGACCTCAACGCATATCCACAGCCGCCCGTTAAAGTTAACGCCAGACTTAATGCAATTTTTTTAGGTCAGCTAAACCTGGTGTTAGGTGTTTTGAGTCACTGCAATTCTTTTGGCCTTGTCCAGGGTCCTGAAGTGGCCCACTGTATTGCCTTAGCATTATAGAAAGCCAAAGTGATTACTCTGGACTACAGTAAGTCAAGAAATTAAGCCATGACCTATGTATTAACCTAGGGGGGCGCAAAGTGGGGGGCGCGAGATTCGCTGCGGGGGGCGCGGAATTTACAGAGGCCCCGCGCACTTCCCGAAGGCATTTAAATGAATGCCGGGGGAGCTGCAATGCCTCTTTAAACTTCTCCTTACCTTGGCTCAAACGCTCCTGGTGACGCGTCGCCATGGCAATGCGGCATCAAATGAAGCCGCGGGGTAATGGGACGTCGCGTTTCTGTGGCAACGTGAAGTCATGACGCCAGGACGTCAGAACCAAGGTAAGCAGGGGGGGGGGGGGGGAAAGGGGGGGGCAGGGTGGGCGGGGGGGGAGCAGGGAAAAAAGATTTGTATTAACCCATTTGCAGCCATGAAGGTAAGCATGTTGCCAGCGGTACTGGCAGCCAGCACCGGGGTATGTTATCCCAGTGTTAGCTGGCTACAGTCGCATTATCCATATTCTAATGAGGGCCCTAACAGCCCTTGTTTTTGCATATAATCAGCTGTGAGGATCTCTTACGCTCGGGGAAAATAACGCCTGTTATAAATTTTGACCTAGCGGAGTTCTGTGCATCTTGGCCTAAGTCATATGTGAGTCGTAGAGATGTACGTACCATCACCAAATAGCTGCAGAATTGCCAGATCAACTTGTCTTTTCCAACCCGAGTCCTTCTGGAGAGCGATTCCATACCCAGTTGATGCAAAGACTTTCCCGCTTCCAATGGTCACCAGCTTGCATCCTTCATCTCTCCCAGCCATGTAGTTAAGAACAGCAGCATCATAGATAAAGGCATCCAACTTCCTGTAAAGTCAATAGGAACAAGGCTTAAAACCATCACAAAGTAGAGGCTAAGGGGGTTACTCAACAGAGTCTTCTTACTGCAAAACTGTTGCAAAAAACCCCAATACAACAGATTAATCTAGGAAAATATCATATTGTTTTATTGCAGTTTGTTCTTTCATAAATCTGATGCGTTTTTTTGCTCATCTTTGCAACAATTTTCTAGTCTGCAGACTTAACATAAATAGTCCTTTAAAAGCTTTGGTTTTAAAATAATAGATGATCCATTGTAGTCTTCACCACTCATGCTTATCAATGCAGATACACAGAGAAGCTGTGTGCATCTCCTAATGACACTCCCCAAATCTCAGGTTGACCCACACATTGAAACATTGGAGCAAAGTACCTTGGTACAACAGCTGAAAATGACACTCTTTGCATCTACTGAACTTTGCTCCAAAATTGCCCTGAAACACAGTTCCCTACACTTCTGAAACTCTTCAAAAATAGTCATTCAAAACAGAAACATGTGTTGGAATTGGCACAACTTGCCTCAATTTCACTCTGTGTCAATCTTGCTTGAAAGGTCCTTTGCATCGATTAGGGATTTGGGAAGTGGTTGTGAAACGGTTAGGGGAGGTCCATGTAATTAGATGTATCGGTGTTTGCGTCAACATAATGGAGCAGAGTTGCGTCAATTCAATCCGCCAAGTCTGAGGTGGTTAACATCTATTGCTCAGCGGCAGATGTAAGAAGCCGTGAGCAGATCAGTCTACTTGACACGTCACCGCCATGGTGGAAGCTTACCCTGTTTTCAGAGAATGGAGAGACTCATGCACGGATTTCTGGTTGAACTTCACCATGTACGAGTGCATCTCCGGGTAATTGTTACGGATGTTCCTTTCTGTGCTGCCGTTGGGAACCGTCCCGAATCGGAAGGCTGGGGAGAAGTCGTTGGGTCTCTGAAACTGAAAATGGTTGAGAGAACATTTTGAGGAGGTTCGTTTAGGTGACTATGTGTGAACGCAGAAATAATGCACGGTTTCCAATAAACTGTCCAAAAATTGAGACAGCTAGTAGAGCAGACCCATGTATGAGGAATGGGGGGAATAAATATATATATTTTATATATATATTATATATATATATATAAATAATTTTTTAATATATATATATATATATATATATATATATATATATATATAAACAAAGAAGCCCAAAGCTACATCCATCTATGTGATAATTTTTGGCATTAAGGTGAAACGCATAGGGTGAACGCATGAGAGAGAGAGCGCCCAGCTGTAAGTTAAGTCGATGTTCCAGCTGATCGATAATGCGAGTAACGCGAGAGGACAGTTTCCAACACGTGACACGGAAGTGGACTCGGACTGTGAGTCGTGCACACCAAAGCATTTGTAATGGAGCGAAAAGGGAATGATAGAGACGTACATCCAGCATAGCTTAGAGTCGCGTGATCTCTCAACCGCGCTAAATGACTTTACATTTTTGAGTGCCCTGTGCATTTGTTTTTATAAAAAAACTAATTATTAAAGTGAATTGCACTATGTTTGGTTTCAACAATTTTCCCTTACATGTGGATTCCTAACCACACGGGAGACAGAGCTTCATACAGTATGGGAAGTAAAGACATCCCATACTGTGACTGCCGGTTCTCTATCTACCTCCAGCTTTGAGCCTAAAGAATATAGATCATGTCCTTGAGTGTGACATCAGGAGAGAGTGAAGAACAGTGCTGTCTAAAGACATCGACGCTAGTGCAACCACAAGTTCCTGTACTGATCCAGAGCCAATGTTTTGGAGATGCGTTTATAAAGCTAATCAAATGTGTGTGCAATACTTACCTGCTATTTACTTTATGCTAGGACGTACTACTCTATGTCCTTCTTGTCTCTATTTTTGCGCCTAGGTCATTCTTTCTGTATATATATATAAAGCAGAAAATAGCCGTGTTAGTCCAGTTGCTGTATTTGCGGGGACTGCTACCATTCGTATCCTGTGACGTCATCGAGTTCTCGCGTGATTTGGAGCCGAGAACTCACTGCTGTGACGCTGGATTTGGAGGAGGGCGGCGTCCCTCATGTTCTCCGGTACACGGAGGTTACCATTGAGGTTACTGCAATTCATCCACACCGGATAACTTCACCGAAATCACCTGGTACCTGCGTCTGGCTGGCGATTGAGTTGTACTCATAACTGCTTTGTATTCCGTTATGTTTGTGAGTGTGTTTTTTACATCTTCTACTCCATAAATATTTTGTTATACTTTTTTACGCTATGCGTGCGCCTGTTTTTTATCTGTCTTTTTATACCAGCCAGACGCAGGAACCAGGTACCAGGTGACAGATATATATATATATATATAAATCCACAGCTTGCACTCAATGTACTAGTGAATATAAAGAGGTTCCAGTTTCTAATAATAATAAAGACAATATTACCATCCTCACGTCCGGTAAAGAAAGACTGCACTCAATTCAGTATAAATGAACATCTGTATTAGGCATCAGTACAAAAAGATTTGGATTGGGCGGCCTATCTTACACATACACACCCAGAGAGGTAATACCGGTATACACATACACGCCCAGAGAGGTAATACCGGTGTAACGGTCCCCCCCCTCCCCCAATCGCATATTATACTGTGGGTGCGGAGAAACATACAGTGTTACTCGGGTGTGGTGTGTTACCTGTTGGCTCACAGGAGGGCTGAGCTTCCGCCACGGGGAACCTGGGGCAATTATAATACTAGGGATAACCACTTACTCAATACAGCGCCTCCACCTGCGATGGCTCCCACCATAGGGGGAGTGGTTCCTCGCAGGACACATACAAATAACCAATACACAGTGATGTACAATAACTAGTGACTTTACTAACATGCAAGACAACATATCACGGCAATACCATAATAACCTGTGTCCCTCTCTAGAGGAGACACTTACTGCGTCTGTGGGTTTGGACAGATCCAATGTGATGATTCTTCCTCCTAAAATAGAGGTAAATGAGAATTTTAATCAGGTATTGTTAGGACCTGTACATTTAGTCATGCCTTGATGTGGCTTGGAGGCTTATAACGCTTTGGCCAAAGGGTTTAACTAAATTACCCTTTTTCAAGAGAATATATAGGTATTTTACTGTGTATTTTTGTTATATTGGATGTAGCTTTGGGCTTTTCTGTCTTTTGTTCTTCACTATGGTTACCAACTAGCTTTAAAAATGAAATATATATTTGTATAGTAGTCGTATTTTGGTAAAATAGACATCAGTCACCCACATCTAAACCCTTCAACCATGTCACTGCCATTAATACACTTTGGTTCTAGCAGGGATCGTCCATTTAATAAGGCTAAATACCAGGTTTAAGAGTCAGCATGGATTCATTTTTTCTGAAGATAAAATCGTTTCAGGCGAAGGAATTCGAAAAATGATAATACTATAATAACCGTTATAGGCTTTTGCTCGGTCACTGTAGTTGTATTTTGCCAGTGCTTTCGTTGGAATATCCTTCAGAAGAAAGCGGTTACATTAGGGGAACATGACTTCAAATAATAATTATAATAACTTGGAGCTGGGTAACAAATGGCTGTAATTTGAGGAGCGCCTCGCAGTGAAGGGGTTAAACATGAGATGAATTCTGAAACAAACGTTAGTACACTGGGGACTTATAACGTAATTCGTCCCCAATATACACTGCTGAGTCAGACTGCAAATTTGACATCTTCATTTATATAACATTTGCTTTACTTTACACAGTTACACAGTTACACAGTTACATAGTTACATAGTTACATAGTTACATAGTTACATAGTAGATGAGGTTGAAAAAAGACGTACGTCCATCAAGTTCAACCTATGCTAAATTTAGACAACAGATACTTTATCCTATATCTATACTTGCTTATTGATCCAGAGGAAGGCAAACAAAAAACCCCAGTGACATATCATCCAATGATATCTCATAAGGGGAAAATAAACTCTTTCCTGACTCCAAGAATTGGCAATCGGATTAATTCCTGGATCAACATCCTTCCCATGTATACTTATTTGGTATATCCCTGTATACCTTTCCCATCTAAAAAGATGTCCAACCTTTTTTTGAACAAATCTATTGTATCTGCCATCACAGTCTCCATGGGTAATGAATTCCACATTTTAACTGCCCTTACTGTAAAGAACCCTTTCCTTTGTTGCAGGTGAAATCTCCTTTCCTCCAACTTTAAGGGATGCCCCTGAGTCCTTTGTTCTGCCCTTGGGATGAATAGTTAATTTGAAAGGTCCTTGTACTGTCACCGAATATATTTGTATATAGTTATCATATCCCCTCTTAGACGCCATTTTTCCACCGTAAACAAATCTAAGGCCGTGATTATACTGGCGGTGCACGTGTGCGCGATGCCGCACGCCGCTGGAAGAAACTCATGGAGACCAATGAAGGCGCACATAGTGCGCGTGAACAAGCACTATGGAGCAACAGACAGCAGAAGAGACCAATGGAATTGTTTTTGACGCGCAACGACCGCATCACGTGAGAGGTTCAGCCAATGAGGGAGAACCGCTCACGTGATGTCACGGCCACACCTCTGCCAAGCCTCCCTGTTGCCTCCCGATGCCTCCAGCCTGCAGTGCATGTTTCACGCCACACGGTCACGTTCGCACGCCAGCAGTATAACCGCGGCCTAATGTAGCTAGCCTCTCCTCATAAATCAGAGTGTCCATCCCCTTTATTCATTTGGTGGCTCTTCTCTGCACTCTCTCTAGTTCCATGATGTCTTTTCTTGATCTTTATGATATATATACTTGCGCTGCACTCCTGTTGATAGGAAGTTTTTTAGAAACCTGATTTCCGGGGTGCAGGGGTTCTTCATGGCGGGATCCCCTTAAAAGCGCCACTATCACAGACTTTCAAATGAGAAGAAAAGATGATGGCACATTTCCCCGAATAACAACCGCGGACCATTTATTAGCTATGTATGAGACTAAAAGACGCAAAATGTTTTGGGGTAAAAATGTTTTAACCCTTCATGTGAATTTTCATTGATCTTGGGCATACAAGGGTCAGTGGCGGCTCCCGGGCCAAAACCTATCCCCAGAACCCCTGGGTGTGGCTCTTTGTAATTACATACCAGTTGTTTATCTACTGCACTTATTCCCTCACCTGCTGTCTTTGTAACTCCCCCAACATATTGCTTAGATTGTAAGCTCTCCGGGGCAGGGATTTCCTTTCCTATTGTCTGACTTTTCTGCACTTATTGTATTATTATTCCCTGTAGTGCAAGCATGTCAAACTCAAATGCTAACAAGGGCCAAATAAACAAGGTTTAAGACTAGGTGGGCCGCAAAAAAAAAACCTTAAATTTTCATAGAAACGTAGGTAGGTAACACAATGTATAGAATATAACACAGTTACACACAGCATAACAAAATGTATGGAATATAACACAGTTACACACAGTATAACACAATGTATGGAATATAACAGTTACACACAGTGTAACACAATGTATGGAATATAACAGTTACATACAGTATAACACAATGTATGGAATATAACACAGTTACACACAATGTAACAAAATGTATGGAATATAACACAGTTACACACAGTATAACACAATATATGGAATATAACAGTTACACACAGTATAACAAAATGTATAGATTATAACACAGTTACACACAATGTAACACAATGTATGGAATATAACACAGTTACACACCGTATAACACGATGTATAAAATATAACACAGTTACATACAGTATAACACAATGTATGGAATATAACACAGTTACATACAGTATAACACAATGAATGGAATATAACACAATGTAACACAATGTATGGAATATAACACAGTTACACACAGTGTAACACAATGTATGGAATATAACACACTACATGTAACACAGATGGATAACACGTACACAAAGTGACTAAGTATGGAATCATAACACAATGACACACCGTATAACACAATGTCATGGAATATAACCCACAGTACACAAAGTATAATGCAAATGTATGGAATAACACAGTTACACAACAATGATAACACAAAATGTATGGAATATAACACAATACACACCGTATAACACAATGTAGGAAGATAACACAGTGGACATACAGTAAAAACAATGTATTGGAATATAACACAGTTACCTACAGTATAACACAATGTATGGTAATAACACAGTTACACACAGTAAACACAATTTTTGGAATATACATCAGTTACACACATGGTATAAAAACATGTATAGTATAAAACAGTTAACCCCCCCCCACCACCCCCGCCCCCCCCCCCCCCCCCCCCCCCCCCCCCCCCCCCCCCCCCCCTCCCCCCCCCCCCCCCCCCCTCCCCCCCCCCCCCCCCCCCCCCCCCTCAACATATAAACACATGTATAGAATATAACACAGGCACATTTACCGTATGTAACACAATGTATGGAATATAACAGAAGTTACACACTCAGTGTTAATAAAAAATCACAATGTATGGAATATAACACAGTTACACACAGTATAACACAAGGTATGGAATATAACACAGTTACATACAGTATAACACAATGTATAGAATATAACACAGTTACACACACTATAACACAATGTATAGAATATAACACAGGTACACACAGTATAACAAAATGTATGGAATATAACACAGTTACACACACTATAACACAATGTGTAGAATATAACACAGGTACACACAATGTAACACAATGTATGGAATATAACACAGTTACATACAGTATAACACAATGAATGGAATATAACACAATGTAACACAATGTATGGAATATAACACAGTTACACACAGTGTAACACAATGTATGGAATATAACACCGTTACACACAGTGTAACACAATGTATGGAATATAACACAATTACACACCGTATAACACAATGTATGGAATATAACACAGTTACATACAGTATAACACAATGTATGGAATATAACACAGTTACATACAGTATAACACAATGTATGGTATATAACACAGTTACACACAGTATAACACAATTTTTGGAATATAACAGTTACATACAGTATAACACAATGTATAGTATATAACACAGTTACACACAGTATAACACAATGTATAGAATATAACACAGTCACATACCGTATAACACAATGTATGGAATATAACACAGTTACACACAGTGTAACACAA
>WSYH01001468.1:0-19177 GCA_036426205.1 Ascaphus truei | reverse complement strand
TGTGTGTAACTGGTTATATTCTATGACACTGTGTTATACTGTATGTAACTGTGTTATATTCTATACATGTGTTATACTGTAATGTAACTGTGTTATATTCCCATACATTGTGTTTATCTGTGTGTACCTGTGTTATATCTATACATTGTGTTATACTGTGTTACTGTTTTATTCCTATAACATTGTGTTAAACTTGTGTAACTGTGTTATATTCCATACATTGTTATACTGTGGTAACTGTGTTATATTCCTACATTGTGTTTTACACTGTGTTGTGACTGTGTTAATTCCATACATTGTGTTATACGTATATAAAATGTGTTATATTCTATACATTGTTTAATTCTGTGTGTAACTGTAATAATTCTATACATTGTGTTTTAACTGTGTGTAGCCTGTGTTATATTCCATACATTGTGTTACACTGCGTGTAACTGTGTTATATTCCATACATTGTGTTACATTGTGTGTAACTGTTATATTCCATACATTTGTGGTTATACTGATGTGTAACTGTGTTATATTCCTACATTGTGTTTATACTGTGTGTACCTGTGTTATATTCTATACATTGTGTTATACTGTATGTAACTTGTGTATATTCACATACATTGTGTTACATTGTGTTGTGTACCTGTGTATATTCTACACATTGTGTTTTAGTGTTGTACTTGTGTTATTTCCTACATTTTGTTGTTGATACTGGTGTGTACCTGTGTTATATTCTATACATTGTGTTATGTGTGTGGTAACTGTGTGTATATGTTATACATTGTGTTATACTGTATGTAAACTGTGTTTATTCCATACCTTGTTATACTGTGTGTAACTGTGTTATATCCTAACATTAGTGTATCTGTATGTCTGGTGTTTATATTCATACATTGTGATTTTATACTGGTGGTAACTTGTTATTCATACTGTACATGTAATGTGCCTTATATTCTTACATGTGTTTATTGTTAGAACTGTGTTAACTGTTTTATCTATACATGTTTTTTATGTATGTAATATATATTCAAACATTGTGTTATACTGTGTGTAACTGTGTTATTACCATACATTGTGTTATACTGTAGGTAACTGTGTTATATTCCATACATTGTTTTTCTGTATGTACTGTGTTATCTTCCATACATTGTGTTATCGGTGTTCATTGTGTTATATTCCATACATTGTGTTACATTGTTGTGTAACTGTGTTTATTCCATACATTTGCATTATACTGTTTGTGACTGTGTTATATTCCATACATTGTGTTATCGGTGTGTCATTGTGTATGATTCCATACATTTGTTCACTGTGTGTAATGTGTTATATTCCATACATTTTGTTACACTGTGTGTTACTGTGTATCTATTCCATACATTGTGTTACATTGTGTTATATTCCTTCATTGTGTTATACTGTATGTAACTGTGTTATATTCCATACATTGTGTTATACTGTATGTAACTGTGTTATATTTATACATCGTGTTATACGTGGTGTAACTGTGTTATATTCCATACATTGTGTTACATTGTGTGTAACTGTGTTATAATCTATACATTTTGTTATAGTGTGTAACTGTTATATTCCATACATATTGTGTTATACTGTGTGTAACTGTGTTAATTCCCATACATTTTTGTTACATTGTGTGTAAACTGTGTTATATTCCTACAGTGTGTTATACTGTATGTAACTGTTATAGTCTCCATACATTGTGTTACACGTGTGTGTAACTGTTATATTCCATACTTTGTTTATACTGTGTGGTAACTGTGTTATATTCCATACATTTTGTTATGCTGTGTGTAACTGTGTTATATTCTATACTTGTGGTTTACCTCGTTAACTGTGTTTATTCCATACCTTGTGTTTATACTGTGGTGTAACATGTTATTTCCTGCATTGTGTTACACTGTGTGTAACTGTGTTATATTCCATACATTGTGTTACATTGTGTGTAACTGTGTTATATGGCCATTCATTGTGTGATACTGTATGTAACTGTGTTATATTCCATACATTGTGTTATACTGTGTGTAACTGTTATATTCCATACATTGTGTTATACTGTATGTAACTGTGTTATATTCTATACATTGTGTTACACTGTGTAACTGTGTTATATTCCATACATTGTTACACTGTGTGTAACTGTGTTATAATCTATACACTGTGTTATACTGTGTAACTGTGTTATATTCCATACATTGTGTTACATTGTGTGTAACTGTGTTATATTCCATACATTGTGTTATACTGTGTGTTAACTGTTATATTCCATACATTGTGTTTCACGGTGTGTTGACTGTTTTATAGTCCATACATTGTGTTACATTGTGTGTAACTGTGTTTTATTCCATACATTGTGTTACATTGTGTGTAACTGTGTTATATTCTTACCATTGTGTTCTATACTGTGTGAACTGTGTTACATTCCATACATTGTGTTATGCTGTGTGTAACTGTGTTGATATCTCCTTGTGTTACCTCGGTGTAACTGTTTAATTCATACATTGTGGTTATACTGTGTGTAACTGTTATATTCCATGCATTGTGTTAACTGTGTGTAACGTGTTTATATTCCAACTTGTGTTACATTGTGTGTAACTGTGTTATATTCATTCATTGTGTGATACTGTTATTACTGTGTTATATTCCATACATGTGTTTATACTGTGTGTAACGGTTATATTCATCAATTTTGTGTTAATACTGTATGTAACTGTGTCTTATATTCTATACATTGTGTTCCACTGTGTAACTGTTTTATATTCCATACATTGTGTTACACTGTGTGTAACTGTTGTTATACTATGTCAATTTTAACTCATACCTGTGTTACAGTGTGTAACTGTGTTATAATTCCTACTTGTTTACATTGTGTGTAACTGTTTCTTCCATACATTGGTGTATACATGTTACTGTAATCATTTGTGTACACGGTGTGTTACTGTTTTATAGTCCATACATTGTGTTAAATTGTGTGTAACTGTGTTTTATTCCATACATTGTGTTACATTGTGTGTAACTGTGTTATATTCTTACCATTGTGTTATACTGTGTGTAACTGTGTTACATTCCATACATTGTGTTATACTGTGTGTAACTGTGTTATATTTCCATACATTGTGTTATACTGTATGAAACTGTGTTATATTCCATATATTGTGTTATACTGTGTGAACTATGCTATATTCTATACATTGTGTTATACTGTGTGTAACTGTGTTATATTCCATACATTGTGTTATTTGTGGTAACTGTTATATTCCATACATTGTGTTATACTGTGTGTAACTCTTATATTCCATACATTGTGTTACACAGTGTGGTTCTGTTTTATATTCCATACATTCTGTTAAATGTGTGTAACTGTGTTTATTACATACATTGTGTTATACTGTTATTATATTCTATACATTGTGTTATACTGTCTAAGTATTATATTCCATACATTGTGTTACATTGTGTGTAACTGTGTTATATTCTTTACATTATGCTTTCCTGTGTTATTGTATACATGTGTTATCTTGTGTGTAACTGTGTATAGTCCATCACATTGTGTTATACTGTTGTAACTGTTATATTCCATACATTGTGTTACCTGTGTGTAACTGTGTATTATTCATATCATTGTGTATACTGTGTAACTGGTTATATTCCTACATTGTGTTACATTGTGTGTAACTGTGTTATATTCCATACATTGTGTTATACTGTGTGTAACTGTTATATTCCATACATTGTGTTTCACGGTGTGTTACTGTTTTATATTCCATACATTGTGTTAAATTGTGTGTAACTGTGTTATATTCTTACATTGTGTTATACTGTGTAACTGTGTTATATTCCATACATTGTGTTACATTGTGTGTAACTGTGTTATATTCCATACATTGTGTTATAATGTGTACGTTTTAAATTCCATACATGTGTGTTACATTGTGTGTAACTGTGTTAATATTTCTTTACATTGCGTTTATCCTGTGTGTAACTGTGTTATCAATTCCATAACATCTGTGTATCATAGTGTGTACTGTGTTAATCTCTATACATACCATGTGTTATACTGTGTCGTATGTTATTTCAATCATTTCTTGTTACACTGTTGTACTGTGTTATATTCCATACATAGTGCTATACTGTTTGTACCTTTGGTTATATCTATACATGTGTAATTCTGTAGTACACTGTGTTAATTCTTACTGTACATGTGTTATACTGTGTGTAATTTAATGTTCCTACTTGTGTATACTGTGTGTAACTGTTATATTCTATACATTTGTTTTATACTGTGTGAATTGGTAGTTTATATTCCATACATTGTGTTATACTGTGTGAACTGTGGTTATATTCCATACATTGTGTTATACTGTATGTAACTGTGTTATATTCCATACAATTGTTTTTACACTGTATGTAACATGGTTATACTCATACACTTGTGTTACAGTGTGGTTACTGTGTGTATAATTCAAATGTTATAACTCTGGGGTATGTGTTAACCACAGTGTTATACTGGTGTGTAAACTGTGTTAATATACCATACATTGTGTTATATAGTTGTAGTGTTATATAGTGTTATTATTGTTACTGTAGGATTATTATATTATGATACTGTGTTAATATTCTCTCATAACATGTGTTATCTGTACGTACTGTGGTTGTTATATCTGTGTATTTAACTGTGTGTAAACTGTGTTAATATTCCTACATTGTGTTTACTGTAATGTACCTGTGTTATATTTCCATCATTTGTGTTTACAATTGTGTGTAACAATGCATGTTTATATTCCATACATTGGTGGTTTATACTGTGTGAACTGTGTTCAATAATTCCTAAGTGTGTTATACTGTGTGTAAACTGTTTTATATTCCTACATTGGTTACACCCTTATTAACTGTGTTATTATTCCATACACTTGTTATACTGTTGGTAACTGAGTTATTTCCATATCATTGTGTTATAACTGTTGTTAACTTGTTATAGTCCCATAAAAACAATTTGTGTCATACTTGTAACTGTAATCCTATTGTGTTATATTCCAATACCTTGTGTTATAGTATGTCAAGATCCATACATTGTGTTTACTATATACACACAGTATAACACAATGTATGGAATATAACACAGTTACACACAGTGTAACACAATGTATGGAATATAACACAGTACACACAGTATAACACAATGTATAGAATATAACACAGGTACACACAGTATAACAGAATGTATGGAATATAACACAGTTACATACCGTATAACACAATGTATAGAATATAACACAGTTACATACCGTATAACACAATGTATAGAATATAACACAGTTACATACAGTATAACACAATATATGACACAGTTGCTTTTTTGTATGGCTGTTTGTAATCCTGCCAAGTTCTTTTGGGTTCTCACTCTGGGTTGGCTTCAGAGTCTATCTTCACAAGCTATTGTTTAAAATTAGGCCACGGTTATTACTTGGATTAAAATACATTATTCATTAAAAAAAAAGCAAACTGCAGCTTTCCACTAAAGCATGAAATTCAGCTGAAATTAAATTAGGATTTCATTAAAGATAACATACCCACAATCCTTTGCTCATGCAGTGAAAAATAATAGGTTCAGGGAACCTTTTGCCGGCAGTGAATGCGTTCCTGCCTTCTTGTTGTTGGAGGTAGTAACATTTTACACCCCTTCTTTAATGTGAGATTCGATCTGGGGTTTTACGCTTTATGAGCAGTAAGATTTCGATTTGTCAGTTACTCAAAAGTTTTAAAAATCGACATAAAATGTACTAAACAAATACTGAACAATGGTTAGTGAAAACAGGGATGTTACAATATATATAAATATATATATATATATTGGGGCGGAATACGGTGTTGGGGTGAATATAGTATAAAAGTAAACTCTTTCATCAAGATCCCAATCCTGTTTAATAATATCACCCTACATTGTGTTCTTATAGGTTCTTTAAACTTCTAAGCGCCCCGTCACCTAAGGGGCAGCGCGAGAGCGGAACCGCGATTTGAATCAGACAGAGTTTTTTTTATTTTTACTGCATCGGATTGAAGCCGGGGGTCTCCGGTGCTGATCCGCATTACTTTCAGCTCCGGAGACCCCGGGATTCAATCCTATGTAATAAAAATAAAGTAACATGCAACCCTCATTACCTTAGTGGTAATGAAGGGGTTAAAGCTGCAGTTCAGTCAATATCCTGCATGTGTGTTTTTTTTTAATAAATCAATTCTGTAGTAAGAAAAAATACTTTTAGCATTTTCTGTTTTAAAAAAAACAACTTTGAAAGACCAATTTTCTTGTATTCTATTTTAACAGCCATTTGCTAAGGCACTGCCCCTTCGTGTCCTGTCACAAGCCCTGGCACACCCCTTTGTCAGCCCTGCCCTCCCTCTAGCACATGTCAGTGCAGGAGTGCTCATGAATATTCATGAGCTTCCACTGTCAGACAAGCAGAATATAAACAGATCCCTTCACTAAATATGTCACCAAATTTCAACCTATCAATAGACGGAGAACGAATTGACCTGCAGCTATACAGTTCTTTAGGTAATTAGAGATTGCACACATGAAACTATTGAAGTAAAAAAATAAATAATAAAAAAAAAAGACTGAACTGCAGCTTTAAATAGCAGTGCCTAGTTTGTTGGTGGCAAAGAAGGTGGGTAAAGGTTGTAGTTGCACCAGGGTGGGTGGTTAGGCCTCCCGGATGGGGCGGAGTGTTAACCCCTTAATTAGCATAACGGTTACTAACCGCTAAGTTAATTAAGGGGTTACTGGCCAGTAGCTGGGGTTTTATGTAAATGTTGGTGACACAGAAGAGGATGACGAGGATGGCCTTTATCCTGGCAGGGGTAAGAACAACTTTTATTTACTATAGGGTGGCTGGCTACTAATTTATTTTGAATGGGCAAAAGCGCTATTAGTCATATATGATATGTTTTTAGACATTACTATGATTTGCATTCATATGGCAAGCAGTACAGTTACAAAGAGGGTCAGCTTAAACATGTGTCCTTAGGTGACCCTTAGGACTATTGCAGACTGGGAATTTTCCAGTGCCTGGTAAAGACTGATTAGTAGTTTAGAGATGTGCTTCAGATGAAGGATTTGGAGAGAACTATTGTTAAGTGCTTGGAAGTACCATTTGCATAATGATGTAGCTAAAAGCATCTGTTGATTGGTCAGGATAGAGCTTTGATTCTGACTGGCTACAATTAAACTGACATGCTGACTATATACCTTTGAAGTGCACTGTCAGGGGAGCAGAGTAAGCAGAGGCTCAGGCACGGCCGCACTCGGTGTAGAATATGTTCTAGGCTGTTGTATTATACTACAAACTCTATTGATTTATACTTCATCACTTGGGATCATAATAAACGTGTATTTATTTCCAACTATGTATACATACACCCATCATATATACTGCATACAATGAAAAAATATATTAACATCTATCTATCTATCTATCTATCTATCTACCTATCTATCCATCTATCTATCTATCTATCTATCTATCTATCTATCTATCTATCTATCTATCTATCAATAATATCACTTGTGAGCACATTCACATGTCTTAGACAGGTCTGCAACCCTGCCTTTCACCTAGCACACAGTACTTCCACTGCAGCAAGGGATTCTGGGAAATCACATGCAAATGAGCACAGAGTTTGTGTGTGTGTGTATATTTATATATATATATATTTAGAGCAAATGCAAATATACTGTATGCTCATTTGCATGTCTTAGGCAGGTCTGCAACCCCGCCTTTCACCATTATCACCCAGCACACAGCACTTCCACTGCAGCAAGGGATTCTGGGAAATGACATACAAATGAGCACACAGTGCCACTTTTTGCTTCAAAAACCATTTTATACATGGTTCCCTATAGGCTTAAGCTTGCTGCATGGTCACAGCTTTGAGCACAGCCAGGGTTAAGATGCATAGCCAGAAAACCCACCCACAGACAGCTGTTTTGACCTTAATGGGTCTCATCAGAGTGGGGTTGGTTAACTGGCTATGCAATGAAGCGAAAGGATGGGGTTTTCCATACTGAGTTAAGTTATGGTGAGTAAAAAAGTGACAAAAACCCTCCACAGCAAAGCATATAGCAAATGCAAATATAATGTATGCTCATTTGCATGTCTTAGGCAGGTCTGCAACCCCGCCTTTCACCATTATCACCCAGGTTTTTGTCACTTTTTTTACTCACCATAACTTAACTTAGTCTTTAAGATACCAACAATCGTGTTGTAAAGTATTCATAATTACGAAAATTGTGAGCCACGCTTGGATTGCGTTATAAGCGGATTTGCGTTGTAACGGATCGCGCTATAACGGGGTTGAGCTGTATATACCTGTGATAAGCAGTCTATTGAGAGACTTCTTCCTCCCATATTGCGGTAATGAGAGCATGTGCAGGCAGTGTAGGAGGGTTAACCTTGCCGTGGTGTGCAGGCTCATCACACTCTGGCCAAAGGATGGACTAAAGATCCTAAGGCCGCGTTCACACAGGGGGCTTCACGACGCAGCGTGCGCGTGCCTCCGTCTGCTGGGCGATGTGTGATCATCGCCAGCAGATGGAATGACCCGACACAAGGCGACATGGGGGGGGGGGGGGGGTAGGTTGGGCTAATATACCCACTGAAGTCAACTGAGAATTTCCTCTGAAAGCAGCCCTATGACATTAAATAAGCCCCCCTAAGGCTGACCAGGGATCAATACAAAGATTACCTGTACTAGTATATAGTGTATAAACCAGTCTGGGAACCGATACTGATCTGCTGGTTGACTTCAGTGGGTATATTAGCCGAAATGGCCCGATCGGCCACCTCGGCTGATCTAGAATAAGCCCCATAATCTTCATTGAAAAGACCAAAGGGTCACATATTTATTTTGTGTGTGTTCACAAACTCTACATGTATATTCTAATCTGATAAAGATTTAAGTTCTGTGTGTACTATCTGAGTTGAGGCACTGTTTGCGTGTAACTGGACATCAGAACTACTGTAGCAACAGTGAGTCACACCAAATGGTCCTTCATGCCAAAGGTCATAGCCCATATTTACTAAGCAGTCTTCGGCCAGAAGACATTTTCTGATACTGGAAGACACCATACTGTACAGTTCATTGACTTGCATGGGCTGCAAGGTGTCTTCCAGCTCTACAAAGTGGTAGAATGCAGTAAACATCCATCTACAGGTAACAGCCACAACACTGATACTGTAGCTTCTAGGAGAGTAGAGAACAAGACACGCACCTCAAGTTATTTACTCCCTAATGCCAACATTTGGAGGTGACAATGACTCACATGAGGAGCCTGTTTTTTTTTGTCCATCTCACTAATAGCCATGTATGGACTTGCCTTCCATGGCAATGTCTAATCCACTTTCGAACCCATTAATAATCTTTACAGTGACAACATATCATTGGATATTGGGGGGCTCCTTCTGTGTTTGGGAGAGTGAAGGTTTACGTATGGTGGCAGTTTGCGTGGACTGAGACAGGTCTATTAAACTTTTTGCCCACAATGGTCCTTAACATAAAAAATATAGAGTTTCCAGGTTTTCATGAGAGTTAGTTGGAAATGACTGCCTTAAATAACCGTTTTACAACATTTTCCAGCCTAACTACGCGGCATCAACATTTCCAGTGATGAGCTGATAAGCCTGAAGTTGCTTTGATCTGTCAGGAAGGATTTGGATCTGGCAGCCCATGCCGTCTCCGCTGCGTTGAGTCAGAAGGTCTCATCAGGCCGTGTCTGTCCGCATCGTTTCTTGGGGCTGAGGGATGAGTCAGGTTTCACGGGAGCCTTTTTAGGAAGCCCTCTATCCTGCATGTTCACGCTTTGTCACTTCCAGTTCCCTTGGCAAGGAGCTTGACGACCATCCAAATCTTTAGTGCCTTTCCCCCTTGGGAATTTTTACCTTCTCTAGAGTTTGTTTCAGATGCAGTGAAAAATCACCAAAGCATGTACTTGTGCATTAAGAAATTATAAACGATGGCAAAATTTCAGGGTTTATTACGGCTTCATAATGACAGAATCAAGCCGCAGTTACAAAGCATAAAACACCGATGATTGTTTTATTATTTTGCTTTTATCATTATCATAACTGTTATTTCTCCTAACATTTGGGTTATACAACTGAAAACTCCAGCATTCTTTTTTTAAACATATTGTTACAATTAAACGTATATGACTATTATTCTATAACGACTGTTGTGATTATTTTTCCCAATGCCAAAATGCTATATCCCAAAACATTGAGGTTCTAATATTCTGCTTATTCTTATTAATATTATTGGCCCTTCATTTGTTCTCTTTTCTGGACCCATACCTTTTTATCACTCAGGCCGGACACCTGGTCCACATACTCCTCTTGGATCATGAAGGCAGCAAGGTTGGCTGTGTAACTGGCCAGGAAGATGACAGCAAAGAAGGCCCAGACCGATACCATGATCTTACTGGTGGTTCCCTTTGGGTTCTGCACAGGCACAGAGTTATTGAACACCAGGCCCCAAAGCAGCCAAATGGCTTTTCCTACGGTGAATGAAGGACCACCAGGCTCTGTAAATCGCCAAGAGAGAAACCAAAGAGAAAAGTGAAAATGATGGAACGGCAAACCTTAAATAGAGAGATGTAGCAAGCAGATACATTGAATATATGGATGGGGGCTGAGGAACATAGCAACATAAGACTGTAGATTACTGTAAGTTGGAAAAAGACATCTATCCACTGAGTTCAACCTACGTTAAATTCTAATTGGGTGAGATACTCATCTTATGTTTATTGCTCTACTGATCCAGAGGAAGGCACACAGAAAATCCCAGTGAAACATTCCTCAATAATGTCTCATAATGGGAAGAAAATATCTTCCTTACTCCAGTAATGGCAATCAGATTTCATCTATAAAGTGAAGCAAGTGATTGTTGATTTAATACTTTCAGTGAGGTCTATACACTTTAAATTAGCAACACATTTCCCCATCTCAGACATATTCTGTGATTGAACTTGTCCAATGGAGCATCAGCTCTACTCAAGTTGAAATGGTAAGAACGGTTAAAGCTTGACAGTAAAGGCGGCAAAATACCCAACAGTTTACATTACATTTCCAAAATATGCAGGAACGTTTTGTAAACACATGTCAAAACTAAGAGTGAAGCTATTCCTGAATGGGTTATTGGCTCTACACTTACTCACCCCACTCTCTAAAAAGGGAGGAAGTTGGAAAGCTAAAATAACATATGTGTATGCCCTAACCCCCGATCGAGAGTATTATATGTGCAATTTAGACACTGTATAGTAGACTGGATGAGACATATTGATGGAGTAATGAGTGCTGAAACAGAAAGCATCATGTGGATGGGATGATCAAGTTGCTGACTTGTTACAAAGCAATAAGGCCCATGTATTAAGCAGTACTAAGCTGTAGAACCCCTTAATAAGCATTACGTGCCTTACAGCGTAGCACTGCTTCATGGATATGGCCTTAGTCTACTGATGGTTGCTGTGTTCTTTTAGGAGTGGGGTCATATTGGGACTGGAAAGGACATTGGATACACCAAGCTTATTAACTATAGCTAACATGGGAAGATAGCTTTATGAGACAAAGCACTATAGTCTTACCTCGGCCGTCTGCAAGGCACCTGTTGTACCCCACCGGGCTGAAATACTCAAACACGAACACAGCCACAGCAGAGACGATAAGCAGCATCACGAACATCATGACCCAAACATCGGCACTGAACGGCTCTGAGGATAGAATGGGATAAAGAAGGAAGGGATAAGGGAAGAGAGGTGTGAAGAGCGCGAGAGAGAGATAGAAACGGGGGGGGGAGAGAAAGAGAGAAAGAGCAAAGGAGAGAAAAAATGTGTGTGAGAGAGAGAGGGGAACAGAGGAGGGAGAGTTAACGAGTGTAGGGCGGTAGTGAGATTGGTGAGATACTAGAACTGTGAGAGAGAGTGGTAGTACGCTGAACAGGACGGGTAAGTGCATAGAAGATTTGAGAGAAGGAAGTAGCAGTGAAACAAAAAGAAAGGGAGGAGGAGAAATGATATATACATGCTCAATTTGTCAAGTGAGATAAATACCGTAGCGAAATATTTCAGTATTACCAATGATATTTAAATGAACAGGGGGCTGTATAAGGGATGTGGTATTGGATCTCCCTTCCCCTCTGTTAATAAGTTACCGAGGAATGCAGAGGGAGAGACTGTCCCATTGCTCCTTGACACCATGACGCTAATGCCAGTCTCTATGAAAGGTACAGAGAAATCCACAACTTCGGAGCGCTCCTCATTGATGGTGAGAGATCCTACAGCCATGTAGGCACGTTTGGTCACCACCTAGAGTGGGGAAGGGGGAGAAAGATAAAGCACTGGGATACATGTGAGATAAGGACAGAGGCTACAGACGATGGGTCCTATTCTAACAGCTCCAAAGTTGTCATTGCCAAACCACACGGTGTGACATGTTCAGAAGTAGCGGAATGAAACCGCTTCTATAAACAGTGCTAAATTATTAGCTTCCAACACCTTTGCTGGGAGTCTGTTCAGTAGATCCACTACTCTTTCAGCGAATAAGTACATCCTTATACTACCCCGGAGACCTTCCCAATCTAGCGTCTGATCTCTTCCTCCATCCTGTACCTTCTACCAGGAATGTATTAGTCAGTATACAGTATGTTCATCAAGCCTCACCTCTCCGACCAAGCCATTCCACGTCCCATTGATCTTCTTGCCATGCTTGCCGTTGGTCACCAGATACAGATCATAGGTGAATTTGACATTCTTTGCGATTTTCTTCAGGATATCTATGCAGAAGCCCTTGCAGCATCTCTTGATGTAGTTTCCTCCCTCTTCTGTGCGGTTCCTAATGATCAGAACAAGATTAAGATGAGGACTGGAAGACTGACATGCCTCCTGCAGTCTCTTTCCATTCCCTTCAGGGAAAGGTCCTTGCCATAGCAACCTATGAACACTTACAGTAATGTGGATTCTGTCTGTCTGCTTTTGATTATATTCCATCTCTGCCTATGGCCATGACAACTCTATCTTACTTTGTTGAACATGGAGGCTTTTAAAACAGACATGTTTTATAACATGGCATATATTCTCTCTTAATATTAAAATCTCTTATAATATTGCAGAAATACGTTCTCAATTATTTCTATTTTCTTACTGCATTTCTGATAAACAAACACAATACACATTATTTAGCAGGATTACGTTTACTGAATTATTTGTGTGTATATATATATAGATATATATATATATCTATATATATATACACAGTATATATACATATATATATATACACAGTATATACTAACATATATAATATATATACTCACAAAGCTATACATGTATAATATAGATACTTTAGCATTAATATAGTAGATAAAAGGTTATTATCTTCTTTATAACTGTCTTCGCCCTCTTGCGCTGTTCCCTCTACTGTTTCTTATGTGTGTCCTCTTCTCTTTCTCTCTTCCTCATCTATATCTCTACTCTCTTCGTCTCTCTCTCTCCGCTGTGTATACCCCGCCTACAGCCCCCTATCTATGCTTATCAACCAAATTTAGTGGCTAACAATACCTCTTCATATTATATATATATATATATATATATATACACACACACACCACAGTATATACACGACATGCCGCTAGAGATTTGCCAAGAGTTGGTCTATGCAGCACAAATATTTATCAGCATGATATACATAACGTGTAAAGGTAGATTGTATGTACTTGTTATATATATATATATATAGTATATATATATATATTATATCTCGTATCAATATACAGTATATATTTTGGAGAAAGATTATATATATTGTTACACACTAATCATATAATCTGTCATAGGTAACTATATATAGTATCATATCTATGTTATATAATATATATATCTATGAGTATATATATTCCGGCATACGCTACCGTGTGGAGACGACTATCAAACGGCGCACTCCAATGGATGGTCAAAAAGTTTGGTATTATCATTTCTTTTTACTCAATTATACATTTGGTTAGGTATGGTCTTTATAATGTACAAACTTTTGTTGACTCTCCATTGAGTCTGCCTTTTGTGATATTTCGTCTCACACACGGTATCGTATTGCCTAAGTTCTTTCTACAGGATTTGCACCCATCATTCTGTTTATCGTGACGTAGAGCCTATTAGTTCTCATATATATATAATAATCATATATATATATGATAATATAGATATGATACTATTAGTATAAATATCATATATAGCGAGCATCATTGGAACGAAGGAGGTTACATTTCTCATCCTAATATTAGAGCCAAAAAATAGTAATAGCTGGGGGATTGTATGGGACCTCTCTGACATTTTGTAGAGGACATGATACACTGTGCAAGCGATAGCCTTGAATTCTATACAGAAGCTATTTGTCGGGTTTTTTTTATTGACATATGCCTTATGACATGATAACATCTCAGCCAATGACACAGGGCATGTCTGTAACTGTCATCACTGCTTCGTTCAGAGCACTGAGATCTGTCCGTCTCAGACAGTCACCGTGAGAAACACAGGCTAAAGGTCAGTTTTATTTCTTAAGGAAGGATAAAGGATTGGCGCATTTAAAGATCTCTGCAGATGTCAGGCAGTGAAGCATCCCCCATCTCCATTAGCAGCTATTTAAAGCAGCAATCCATCAAAGACTTGGAAAATGAAAAGCTTTCGACAAAATACCCTTACACGGGAGCCTTCGTTTTCGTGGACGAGTCCCTCATGTTTCCAATCTGGGCACATTTGCAATTCTAAGTTAGAAGCATTAAAGAAAAAAGGCAATCAAATGAATAAAAAATAGAATAAAGGACGTGATTGCCCAAATTTGTCCTATCTGTGCCGTGCTGCACTTTGGTGCATTGACTCAGTGCTACTTATGTGATGTGAGAACAGCTGCTCATCCTGACACCGACCCCACATTAACAGAGAGAGTAATCAGGTGGGGAAGCACTTTAACACTTTTATATGCTCTACACTAAAGCTTTGGTTGTGTGTTTGAGGGTGCAGTATTCTAACAGGTAGGTACCCCAGCTGCTTCAGTCAATACAGAATGCGAGGGAAATCCCTATTAATGCCCTGGGGTGGGCTCTCAAACATATCCTTTGCTTTACTTTTTTGTCTCATTCTGGCTCACAATGCTCTTTATTCGCGGTCTGTTTGTATGAATCCCTTTAGTAGCATGGAGACTTTAATCTAGTAGCAGGATGGATTAAACAGAGACTCTGGGAGGGAGCTGGCCAGGGTGCTGAATGGTCAAGGATAGAGATATAAATATAATAGATAGAGATAACCATGAATGGTCAGATACAGAGCTGGCCAGGGGCTGAATCCTGGGTGCTGAATGGTCAGGTAGGGAGCTTGGCCTTTATTTTTTAACATCCAGCTACTGACATTAGCTGCATCTGCAAAATCTTCTCCATAAAAAGAACCCCCTGCAACCTTAGTTTCAATTGAATGATGAAGGGAACTGTTGGGTCTCTAGGTTGTACCTTACGGATAATTAATGACAATGTTTAGCCAACTACTGTTGGGATTCACTAATTGGTTATCGCACTGTGATCCTGCATTAACCAGTTAACACAAGATCACAATGTGATGACCTCCATCAGATCTTATTAAATCTCTCCGTGTGTGTTCATTTCATCTTGGTAAACACTGAAAGGTGATTAGGAGCCAGACAGAAGGGTCCCTATTTAATATGCTTCTAAGCCGTCTTTCCCCTTTTTGGGAAACTTTTAGCCCCATTCATTGGAATAGGGCCTCAATCTTCTGACGCCAGGAGAAGACAACTTCAAAGCATACTGAGTAGGTGATAGACAGAAGGCGATAGACCGGTCATACTCGATGCGTATCTGCTTGCGGCAGGGCACAGTGTTCCTCATGCAGGTGCCACTCAATGGGTCCACATCTTCGACAATGACAAATGGCGCTTCCTCCAGGGTGACGATGCTCAGGTGGTCGTCCTCATGTTCCTCCGAATTCGGGTACAGCTCAAAACGAGGCCACACATAATACTTCATTTGCAGGCTCCGGTCCTTGTACTTCCCCACCTGATTCATAAAAAACAGAGTGTTGGAGTCAATTAACCGAAACCCCCCAGCAGCAGGACCTCCTAAAACCATATTGTAATTGACTATTTGTCCTGTTTCAATGACAGTGGTGGCTAGGAAGGGCGAGAGTACAGAATGTAGAAAGGAGGGAGGTTTGATGGTGACATAGGTAGAGCTATTGGGTAGATATTGCATATCACATAGTGCAGGGGCGGCCAACACCAGACCTCAAGGGCCACCACCAGGCCAGGTTTTCACAATATCCTTGCTTCAGCACAGGTGGTTCAGTCATTATGACTGAGCCACTGATTGAGCAACCTGTGCTGATGCAGGGATATCCTGAAAACCTGACCTGTTGGTAGCCCTTTAAGACTGGAGTTGGTCGCCTCTGACATAGTTAAGCATTACAGTACAATATAAGAGGTCTTACATGGCCCGTGGTAAATACGATATGTTGGCAGGGGGGGGGAGGGGAAAGAAATGGTGTGATCTATTTACTAAAGTATCCGGGTTTCAAAACTGGAGCAAAAGCATGTGCAAAAACAGCACCATATTTATCAAAGAAAGGGAATCCTATTGAAAGTAATGGAAGTTTTGACATTGATACATTCTTTTGCACAGATTTTGCCCCAGTATTGCACCCAGGAGACCCCTTTAGCATCTAGTTTCAGTAAAACAAATAGGTGGTTATGTGTACTGATGATAAACTTAGGGGACAAAGCTGGACTGTGGAGACCCCCATGGCTCTGATACCAATTGGTCTGTATTACTTGCACGTGAGAGTTGGAGCTTCCAACACTTAGAAGCAGAGCCACGTGTTGCTGTCAGCAAGTGGGTGATTCATTGGTCTGAGTGTTTTGGAACAGTAAGGTTTATCAATAAGGTTACACAAGGGTCAATAAAGGAATTCTATTCCTGTTATTCTATGGATGAAGGAAACAGGTACTGTAGCAAACAGAATACAGTGTATATTGAATGCATTTTCAGTGCTGGTCTCATGGAACTTTGTATGGGAAATCTCAAAATATTTTACAGAGGTCTACACAGGAGTTATAGGGAGCGGTTATAGGAGCAGTTAGGGGAGCAGTTAGGGGAGGAGATATAGGAGCAGTTAGGGGAGGAGTTATAGGAGCAGTTAGGGGAGGAGTTATAGGGAGTGATTATAGCAGCAGTTATGGGAGGAGTTATAGGGAGCGATTATAGCAGCAGTTAGGGGAGGAGTTATAGGGAGCGGATATAGGAGCAGGTGGGGAGGAGTTATAGGGAGCGGTTATGGAAGGTGTTATAGGGAGCGGTTAAAGGAACAGTTATGGGAGGAGTTATAGGGAGCGGTTATAGGAGCAGTTAGGGGAGGAGTTATATGGAGCAGTTATGGGAGCAGTTAGTGGAGGAGTTATAGGGAGAGGTTATAAGAGCAGTTAGAGAAGGAGTTATAGGGAGCAGTTATGGGAGGAGTTATAGGGAGCAGTTATGGGAGCAGTTAGTGGAGGAGTTATAGGGAGAGGTTATAAGAGCAGTTAGGGGAGGAGTTATAGTACAGGGAGAGTTTAAAGGGAGTTGTTATAGGAGGAGTTGGAGAGGTTTTATAGGGAGCAGTTAAGGGAGGAGTTATAGGAGCAGATTGGGGAGGAGTTATAGAAAGTGCTTATAGGAGTAGATAGGGGAGGACTTATAGAATGAGCAGATGGGTGGGGGGAATTATAGGGAGTGGTTATAGGAGCGGCGGGGAGAGGAATTATAGAGAGTGATTATGATGCCAATTACTGAAGATTTAAAAAGAGCAGTACTGTAAGTGGAGGAGTTGCTCAGAGCAGTATTACAATAGGATAAATGAAAATTTACATCTGTCACTAGCACAGTTTTTCCTTCTCTTCATTTAAACTAAATCCTTCAGGTCTGAAGAAGCATAAAACCTCATTAACCACACAAAGGAGCAAACTGTGACATCCTTGCTACAGATCCTCCCTATGCCTTCTCTATTTCTGCAAAGTAGCAAAGTGTGCACATATCCAAATCCCCAGCACAGGATTTCCACGTCTGATTAATACCAGCTCCTTGTATGCGGTTTCCTTACTCCACAATAACCTGTTGCAGATGTTACTGTTCTCTAATGGCTCAGATAACAGTCTTGTTTGAAGAACATCCCAGGAGGAGCTATTAAAGCTAACAGGGAACAGCTTGTTAAGATGCCGGGCCAGATTGGGAAGGCGGGAGAGGCAGGATGGGGAGGGTGGTGGTGAAGACGCGCCGTATGTCGGTGAGTCATTGGAAACAGACAGCTCTGGCTCCCCCGTGTGTACCTATAGATACCTGCCCAAATTCATACTTAGCATTACTATACATTGTAGTTCATTCACCTCCTTTTCTTAAAACCTCCCAACTAAACATCTATTGATTTTCCGATACACGGAAAGCACTCGCACATGTAACATCTTCTGTTGTCTTATAAAACGATTTCATGCAAGCGGTGAGCAACGAAGAAAGAGGAGGAGGTAATTAACATGCAGTAGGACACATCGTAGGCCAGGGCAGGGCCACTCCAGTCCTCATGGGTCACCAACAGGACAGGTATTAAGGAAATATAAAACAATATTAGGGGTAACACGGGGTGGTGGGGGCAGGGACAGGCGAGGCTCACACGGGGTGGTGGGGGCAGGGACGGGCGAGGCTCTAAATGGGGTTTTTATGTTCCTGGTGTTATTTTTGCTCTTTTAGGCAGCATTGTCCTGAATTATTTACACTCTTTCAAAGGCCATTTAGTGAAGGTAAGCCAGGAGCCATCCTTATTGTTAGACTTGTAGAAAACACCTACAGTAGCACTCTTGTAAGCCAATTAAGCCCAGGATTACAATGTCAGCAGTGTAGGACTAGCATTTGCAATTAAGCCCAGGATTACAATGTCAGCAGTGTAGGACTAGCATTTGTAGGTCTTTGTGTATCTGGGTACATGTCTCAATGTGTGTGTCTAGGTGTATCCATGTATTAGTGTACAGTATATGTGCATCAATGTGTCTGTTTGTGCTTAATTGTATCAATGTGTCTGAATGTGTATCAGTGTGTTAATGTG
>WSYH01014481.1:0-15596 GCA_036426205.1 Ascaphus truei | reverse complement strand
AGCGGGACAGGGGAGGTGGGGGAGACATCGCCCGCTGTCATCTCCTGCCCCACGCGTGCAGCCACAGGGACAGGAGCGGAACCAGAGGGCAAGCGGGACAGGGGAGGGGGGAGAAATCCCCTGCTGTCATCTCCTGCCCCGCGCGTGCAGCCACAGGGACAGGAGCGGAACCGTGGGACAGGGGGGGAAATCCCCTGCTGTCATCTCCTGCCCGACAGGAGCGGAGACTGGAGGGGATGAGGGGGGAAGCGCGGGCAGGAGACAGGGAGCAGCCATTACTTACCCCTGCAGAGAAGGGCTGCATTCCGCGTCACGACCAATTGGCCAATCAGCCAGGAGGATATTTGTATTTATATATTTATTTAAAAAAAAAAAAAATTTGAGCAGAGCAGGGGGAAAAAGTAGCTGGCCACCGGCCAATTTCCGTTCGCGCCTGGCGAGTGGGCGACCGGGTTTGTCGAGCACTGCACATAAGGTTGCAATTTCCGCAGTGCCCACACAATTGCCAAGCACTCCTTTTCAATGGTGGCATAGGCCACCTCTCTGGGGAGTAGCTTGTGGCTGAAGTACACCACGGGGTGCTCTCTGCTGTCCTCCCCCACCTGGCTACAGTAAGCCCAGCCCCAATGCCAAAGTCCGAAGCATCAGTCTGTATTAAGAAATTTTAGGAGTAGTCTGGGGCAGCCAGTATGGGGGTGCCGGCAAGGGCAGTCTTTAAAGCCTGGAAAGCATTTTCACAGGCAGGAGACAAGGTAACAAGCACAGGCTGTCGCTTTCTGGTCAGATCGGGCAGTGGTTTTGCCACGGCGCTGTACTGTGGGACAAATTTTGAATAGTACCCTGCGGTGCCTAAAACACCATAACCTGTTTCTTAGTTCTAGGAACAGGCCACTTGACTATAGCCTGTACCTTGGCTGGCTCTGGTTTAAGATGCCTGTCATGGGAGCTTGTGCAGGGTTATAATAATACACCAAAATATCTCTGGGTTGAATCGAATGCGACTAAGATATGATAAATATAGTTTATTCCTTGAAAAAGGTGAATACACAAGATATACAAATAACACACAGAATATGAACACTTACTTAGGGGTTGGACAATGAATCAATCAGGATCTGGATTGGCAATTCATTCAGGCATACAGGATACAAACGAAGACACAAAGACACTAGGCATAGGGCTTACACTTGTTTATATGGGGTTTCAGCCCTATCCCTTAACATTGGGTGCCAGGCATTGGTTATCAATTACCTCCACCCAATTACCCCTTGCCACCTCACGTGAGAAGCAAAGTAGTACCTGCCCACAGGGGTGGGCATTATTCTAATCAGAGGCTCATTAACCTAGCCCCCCTCCCACAAGACTGAGCCCCCCTCCCACAAGACTGGCATCACCCAGTCTGCCTTTTGGGTCCCTTGAAAGGAAAACCTTTGTCTCAAGGTGTGAAACACAAAACTTTACCAAAGTACCCATATCCTGCTCTTCTTTTTCCTAGAACACTAAATCCAGGGTGGTGAGCATTTCATACAGGGTTTTCCCTCAGACATCCTGATGCCATGTGGCAATTAACATTTCTTCTGGGCTAGTGGCTTTCACGGGCTTAGAAATACCAGGGATGCAGAGTAACATTTTAATATTTAACATATATTAAAATAATCCGTTCTGTGGGTCTGAGTGGGCTGAAATTTGCCAGGTTCTCATGCCGGAGGACCCTTGCCATAGTGGCCAAATATCAGCCTTCCATGACCCCCAGAACCGGAGATACAAAAACCAAGTTAAAATCCCCTATTAACTTTAATGCAGGATTCTCCGCTATGCTAAAAGAAATCACTGCATTTCACTCTTCCATTGAAATCAATGGGCTCCGCCGCTATAAGCTTTTAATGGAGCAACTCCGCCATTGAAGTCAATGGGAAAACCTCATTTTTCACAGTTACCCATATTCCGTCCGGTTGATGGAGAGGGCTGGAAATTGCCATGCAGTCATGCCGGAGCAGTGACTACATTCTGCCCAAATCCCAGCCCTCTGGTATTTACAGAACCAGAGTTATGGGTTTTCACTTTACACACTTTTGGACTTAGCCGTTTCAAAGCCACGCGGCTTTCCTCCATTAGAATCAATAGGGCTAGCGCTGCCATAGTATTCAATGGGACCTCTGCTACCATTGAAGTTAATGGGAAACACACACTTTTTCACAGTTAAAACCCTACTCCGTTCGGTTGAGGGGAGAGAGCTGGAAATTGCCATGCAGTCATGCTGGAGCAGTGACTACATCCTGGCCAAATCCCAGCCCTCTGGTCCCCACGGAACCGGAGTTATGGGTTTTCAATTTACACTGTTTTGGACTTAGTGTTTGAAAGCCACGCAGCTTTCTCTGCCATTGCGGACAATGGTGCGACCCTCGTGGCCAGCGCGACCCTTTCTGGTCGCCATTAAATGTTGGACCCAGTTGGGGTCAAGTGAGGGGGTTCCTAGGGGCCAGGGGCAAAACAAATTTTATTTCTGGGTACCCTAGAACAAAAGTTCCCACGCCAATTGGACGTGAACTTGACCGAGACCTACTCAAAGCTCTTTTTAGACATTGTTTCCGCTCTTGCGGTTTTGCAGTCTGGCTGGCTGCCCACTCATCTCCGGAGGTCGGCTTCAAGGAATCCCTATTTAAATGCATTACTCCATTCACTTTCAATGGGGAACCGCCGCTCCTCCTCTCGGGCGCCACCTGCAGGTCTTCTATGATATCGGACCCAAACCACTGAAATTCCCATTGACTTGCATGGGGCTTCAATGGCGGCCTATGGACGAGCTGCAAAATGGAGCCTGAAAAGGTGGGAAAGGGGACAAAGGGCCATAAACCTGTAAATGCAATTAAGCCTTTCCCTCCTGGTCTGATCCCAGTGTATGTGGTTGATGCATACACTATACAGGTACAAACACCAATAATTGTACCCATATACATTTCTATCACATAGAACACAGTTTGCCCTGAGGCAGGGGAATAAAAATACATTAATTCCCTCTAAATGTGGGAATAGGATAACCAAGGGATGTACCTTTTGGTTGTGAAGCAGGGGAACATATGTATTTTAAGTACATTTCTGGTTAACCCCTCGCTTCCCAGATGGTGGGAGGGGGTGCCCAATGGGGGTGACCTCTTTATTACTCGCTTGGCACCCCTTCCCCGTCACATCGGTACATACAACAAACAGTGGGGTGCAATCAAGAAGGCTCTGATGACACACTGGCACATCATGATGGAGGATGTTGACCTACGTAAAGTATTACAGCCTACACCATCCATCACCTACAGACACCCTTAGAATTTGGCTGACATACTGGTACACAGTCATTTTCAAGGTCCACAAAAAAAAAACTTGGTTACAGACAAAGACAGTTGGTACTTTCCACTGTGGTACCTGTAAAGCATGCACTTATATTAACCCCTCTAAAGACTATATGAACTGGAATAGTTCAAATACATATTTGACACCGCACCGGCATGTTGCCAAATATATTATCCCTATTGATTTACAATTAGTAAATTTCTTTATTAGATAAGATTAGGAATATCTGCTGCGGCATCCTACCAGATTCCTTATTTGACCATCACCATACTACATCTGAGAGGAGTTTTTGCATTTTGTTTGTTTTTTGTGACGTCCTGTGAAGTGTTGTGAAATTCCTAAACATTAGCTGCATCTCCTCTTGGTGTTATTTATTTGTTTTTTACACTTTTTTACACTGTTTATGACACTGGTCTTTATTAATTGATTTGGATTTTTGCTTAAACTTCCTGTATCACCTTCCTACGATAGACAGGAGTGGTGAAAATATGACCCCCTGGGACTATGAGACCCTCAGTAAGTGGGATTGACTTTGAACAATGTTCTCCAAGGAATTGAATGTATTAGCGGAGAATACGCATGCTGAGGGGAGTATAGTCTCCTGTCGATCCTCTGCCTCGTTCTCCACCAAGAACTGATGGAGAGAGCGTCTGCCTTCACATTCTTAGAGCCAGGTAGGTATGAAATTATAAAGTTAAAGTGAGAGAAAAAAAGTGACCATCGTGCTTGTCAGGACCCCAGCCGCCCAGCGCCTTTGATATATAAAAGATTTTTGTGGTCCATCAGTATAGTAACTGGGTTTTCCGTGCCCTCGAGCAGGTGTCTCCATTATTCAAATAACACACGAAAACACTTTGCTCACCATGCAAAAGAGAGATACAGTGACTGGTGCAAAGGGAAAACAATGATATAAGACACAACAAAGTAGCCACAAGGGGTCACTAAAAGTCCCTTAATGTTGCACTCGAGTAATGGTATAATATGATGTATACATTAAGTAACAGTTAAATGACTGATACCACAAGATCCAAAATAGACGCAGACCAATTAATAGGTCCCACAGCACCAAATGTAACAAGACAAAACAATTATTTAAGCTTTAATACAAAATAAAACCCGCCGAAAATCATAAAATGACAACTATAGTAAATAAATAAAAGGTCCCCTTAGGGGCGAAACCGAGATATACTGGAAGTGAGTGCTGGTATAGTACTAAACATGCAGCCTCATAGAAGCTGCAGTAATGTAAAAACCAGAGTATGGTTACTCAGCTATTTGCCTCACTATAATAATGTGCAGTAGAACACCAGCTAGATTACAAATAATCTTATCCTGCTAAAAATAGGAAATAGCAAAACAGATGTGAATGATAGACAAATTATGTCACAGATGAATGCTATTCAAAATCTTAGTTATCAGGCAAAGAATGGTGTAGTACATAACCAGGCTTGGTGTAAATTAGGAATTTAGGCCAATCCAGAACCACTTTCACCTTGGCTGGATCCATGGTGAGTCCAGTATCAGAGATAATATAACCCAAGAAGACCATTGTGGTTTGACGGATCTGACACTTCTCTAATTTAGCCAAGAGGTGGTTTTCTCGTAGGTGTAATAGTAGACTATGACGTACTGGTCAAGAAGGTCCCTGAAAATGTGATTAACAAAATTCTGGAATACTGCAGGAGTGTTGCATATGTAACAGATCGGCCATTAGAGTGTTGGATAGGCTGAATGGCATGCCAAGATACTCATAATGTCCATCCAGAGTATTGAAAGCCATCTTTCACTCATCACCCTGGCGGATCCTTACCAGATTGTAGGTTCCTCGTTAATCCAGCTTGGTAAAGATGGTGGCCCCCTGCAGTCTGTCAAAAAGTTCGGAGATTAGTGGTAGGGGTACCGATTTTTTATGGTGATCTTGTTAAGGCCCCGATAGTAATGCAGGGTCTGAGGGATCTGTCTTTCTTCTTTACAAAGAAGAACCCTGCTCCTGAAGGGGACGAGGATTTGCGAATAAATTCCTTCTGGAGATTCTCAAGAATATATTCCCTCATGGCCTTGGTTTCTGGAGGGGAGTGCGGGTAGGAGCACCCCCTCGGGGGCGTTGAGCCAGAAAGCAGATCGATGGGGCAATTGAAAGACCGTGAGATGGTAGCTCCTCAGATTGTGCTTTGTTAAAGACATCCTTGAATTTGGAGTAGGCCTCAGGTAAGTGTATCTTCTCTTCTTCTGGTGATCCAGCTGGATCCTCTCTGTGTGATCCTCTCCGCAATTGGATGGGAGCGATTTGCAGGCAAATAAATACTGGTTGTGGAGGCCGGCCGTTGATGGCCTCCAGTCCGGCTGGATACTTCTTGTATACCAGGGGAATGTTCTTCCTTTCATCGAGCCCCTGATCGATGAAATTACCCCCTGACCCGGAATCCAGAAAGGCTTGTGAGGGAGGTATGGAAGGTATCACCGGTTAGCGGTTAGCGTAACGGGGACTAGAATCCTCGTTGCCATCATTTTGGTAGGAGAAGTGGATAGTGTTCCCAGTGTGATTCTCCTTGTTCTCACTGGGATTTGGCATTTCCCGACTTGTGTGGGCAAGTAAGCGCCTGGTGTCCGGTGTTACCACAATACAGGCAGAGTCCGGCATTGCGTCTGCGCTGTTTCTCGTCGGAGGACAGCTTAACAGCTTATTGCCGCCGAGTTGCATGGGTTCCTCGGTGTCCGGCGGGGACGGGTCAGCAGTCACTGTGTAGAAATTGTGTTTTTTTTTAATACTTTGCCTGCGACGGGTTCTCTCTGCTCTCCTTTACTGTAATCGCTGGTCTACCCAGATGTATTGAGCGATAAGCTCCCCAAGATCGGTGGGGCGCTCTTGTGCAGTGAGTTCGTCCTTCAGGTTCTCGGAGAGACCTTGCCAGAAGTAACTATGTTTAAAAGGCACTAGAAGTTCTAAGTGCTAACTATTTTTTTCTCTAAATTAAACTACCTTGTTTCAATCCTTCTTTGCTTAATCTTCTACTATTTATATCTCTCCACGTAATACATAGTGCAGTTTCCCCATTAGTAGTGATAATGATGAGTAATGATTGTGAGAAACAAGAAAACAAATAATACAATAATTAGAGAACATCCAAATGCAAAGTGAATATTCTAACATGTCATTTAACAACTTTTCTAAAGATTTTTTTTTGAGAAAATAATTGTGCTGTTTATTTTTCACAGTAGAAAGATACACATTTGAGTTTAAAGAGTAAAATAAATTAATATATAGTACAAACTTTTTTATACATTTTATTCTTTCACATATTATCATAGATAAATCAAAGTCCTCAATGTTTGTGCACAAAAGAAGTACTGTAAATAGTAAAGTAAAATAGCAATGAAAAATGTAAAAAATTTACCATGCTTCCAATTTTAACTTCTTTTCAGAGACTATTTTAATATCGGTAAATTGAAATTCTATATATTTTATTTTGAGCTACAGATTTCTGTTCTGCTGTTCATATTTCTGAAATATTTCCAAATGATTAAACACAAATCCTTGGATGGAAAGAGCAACTTTTAATAAATATCCTTAAAACAGCACTCTCTGCCCCCCCTCCTCCCCCCCCACATGCTAGTGTCTGGCTGCTGCCTGATAAATGCTTTGGCTTTAAGATATTACTTATTAGCATGCCTGTATATTTCTACCTCACTCCGTCACTGAAAGTTGATTGCTATCTGTTAATTGAATTTCATGCCAGTAACTATGCCTTTTTGTGCTCACCATTAACATTTTAAGCACTGTGACTTCATTTTCTATTTACAAGTTTCAGTGATTAAAACAATTTATTCAGCAGTTATTTTCCTTTTATTCAGAAATTTGATAAACAAAAACTTTGTCTCAAGTTTTCTCATAACATTTAGCTATTGCAAATATGTAAATAGAACAATAACATGTCATCTGAGAGCACCAATATACAGTACATCATTGAAAAATATTAACAATTTCAGTTTTTTTGCAGCATTTAATTAATTATTGTATAGTGCTTGGAAAAACAATTGTTGATTACATAAAGTGAAAGGAAAACATCAAATATGAGTTAATTGATTTAGTTAATGTACAATTGCTTCTATTGTAGTACACATAATTGTGATTTTTTTAACTGTACATTACAGCTGCAGTTCAAGCTCCCGTTTTTTTTTTTGTTTTTTTTTTTACTTCAATAGTTTCATGTGGGCAATATCTACTTACCTAAAGAACTGCACAGCTGCCAGTCAATTCGTTCTCCATCTATTGATCTGCGAAGTTTAGCAACATCTTTAGATCTGAGGAATGTAAATGTTTGCTATAGGAACAAACATTGTTAAAATAGAATACAAGAAAATTGGTCTTTCAAAGTTGTTTTTTTTAAAACAGAAAATGCTAAAAGTATTTTTTCTTACTACAGAACTGATTTATTAAAAAAAAACACACATGCAGGATATTGCTTGAACTGCAGCTTTAATGTAGTAAATAAAGTTTACACATGATGTATGAATGTTGGTTTCCCTTTTAAAGATTGTGATTGTACATCTTAATATATGTATGTGTATGTGTTGACTTCTATAATAATTATATGTATTATATTTATATACAGTTTGACTGGTATATTCACAATTCACATATTTGAACAATTATTATTTAAAACACTTTGACCACTTTTAAGTCTTGCAGAGAAATGTTAAGTCAGAGGAATGTCTTGAGGCAGGCACTCAGGCTTGAGCTGATAAGCGGGTGGTGGCAAATTGGAGGGACCGGCTCAGGAAGTTCAATTATATAATCTCTTGGTCCCGACCTTTCTCCTTCGGAAGTTGCCATGATCAAATATAACAGCCCAATATTGATGCAGCAACCAGCTAGGATGGTGAAGGGTTAACCAGACTCAATAATAAAGTTTAAGCCAGTTTGGTTAACTCTGATCCATGTATTGGGGTTCGGGAGTGTCAGCTCTTGAGCCCAGTGATTGTATGTGCATTGTATAAAATTATGCGGCATTAAAGAATGTATGTATTTTTACCTTTCCAGGAGTGCCAGCAAGCAGACAATGCTGGGCTATGAGTTTCAAGGGGGGGTTTACGGAGAAGTGTTGTTCTAGTCGGAGTCCAGAGTTGCTGGATATCCCAAAAATGTACCCGGGAATCAGGTTGTAATCCCGGATACATATAGGCACATTGGTCCGGCAAAATCTCCCCTGAAAACGCTTGCGCGACTCATCGCTAGGATTCCCTGCTTCAGCATAGGCCAAAAAAGTAAATGAGGCAAAGAGATCTGTGGTGTCCCTGGAACGATAAAGGGGTCCCTAGTTTAAGGTGGGGTGTCAAGTTAATGCCCAGGTCACCCAGAACCCAGTATAAGGGTTCTAGGGGTGCTCCAAACATACATAAGGTGGCAATGATTTTTTAAATCTAATTCTGGTATAGTGTGCGGGGAATATGGCAAGTAAGGAATACAATGCAAACTTCTTAAAGTATATTTAAATGAGTCACACCGCCTAAAAAAATATTCTAAAGTCTAATCAATCTAAGGGCAATGGGGGTAATAATAATAATAATAATAATAATAATAATAATAATAATAATAATAATAATAATAATAATAATAATAATAATAATAACAACAAAGGGGATAACAGTGTCAGACGCAAACAGGATTAGAATCAATAACCCTGCCATTCAGGGCAGAAGCTCTACCATTTTACTTTTAAAGGTACCTTTTCTATTGCCCTGTATTCCCCTTGCACTTCTTGCCTCCTGCTTTTTTTATTTTCCTTGCTTGATACAGTATCAATACGTGTACATTGCAGCTAGCTCATCAGACTTTACAGGTACCTTTTGTTTTGCCTCATATTCCACTTTCACTTCTTGCCTCCCGCTCTTTTGTTTTTCCTGGCTAGGTCACTTTTTGCAACTAGTTCTGCAGACTTTATACAGTAGATCCCCTTTGTTCTGCAATTTTCATTAACTGCCTTGGTGTGAACATTAAATACTAACTAGTTAACCTATATCAGTGTCTTGTTGTTCTGGGGGTTCCGTGATACCATTGAATGTGGCATACTCCTGATACATTTTAAGTAGCCTGATTGTCTCCTTGATAGTGGAGGAATATGATCAATGATCATCATATGTCTCAGCACTGGTAATTGGTGACTAAAGAAATGTAAGGCTGCTGGGTGATCTGATTTTTGGCCTTTCAATGCTGCACAAATAGCAGACCGGTATGAATGTATGTATGTATGTATGTATGTATGTATGTATGTATGTATGTATGTACAGTATGTATAGAAGTTGATTTTAATTTGCTACTATAGGTACTAAATTGTTTTTCATATTCTTAGCTTTTAAAAAAAACACTTGTGGGGAATCAGTAATACTTGTTTTTAGATGGGAATGCAAGTTAAAATATTCTAGTGTCTTTTTAATAATTTTAATAAGCTGATTGATTGAATTTAGTAGTAAATAAAACTGAATTGTCTCCATTTCGATTAATGTATACAGCTGCGCCAGCCTTTATTCTAAAGCCTCGCACGCCGTACCGCTCTGAATACCGGGTCATGACGCGCTATGTTTTCCAAACGTATAGCAATTGACTCGGGGTTCTATTGGTTTCCAATCGCATGCAGAATCCATTTATCGGGCGTTGAAAATTGCATTTTAGCATTGTCTGCAATACCGTCTAGAAACACAAGTGGCCGATCACGAGCTGTTGTCTTAAAAGCCTAATAGCAATTCAACCTACACAGTACAGCCGTACAGTTCTACAAGTCTGTGTGTGTGTGTGTGTACAGTAATTGTAATTTGAAGATTTATATTTGAAGCAGAGATTAACGTTACGAGTTCATACTGTATACAGTAGTCTGAGGCTCCTTAGCCCTACACATAAAAAATATGAGGACACATACTGCACTATATACAGGATACTAAAGGGAAAATAAGTACAATATTACAAAAATATAACGTCGCGTCTTCTTCCGAATATAAAATATTTTTTCCGCTCATGCGGATTGGAACCTTGTTGAAACGCATACTTTATGCGTCATCACATTTCAATATGTATTATTTATTAATCAATATTTTTGCTAGGCTTGCTCTTCTTTTCCTACTGTTTTTATTTTATGCGCATGCATGTATGTCTCATTGGAACCTTGTTGAAACGCATATGTGTGCCATCAAATTTAGGCGAATGCGTGTATGACTTCTCATTCAATTTGAATTTCAAGTCTGAAAAAACTTTTTTTTTGTTTCTCAACATGGGCTTGCATAACAATTCTTGATATTCTGAGAATCAATCACTACTGTAGCTTTTTAATTCTACACTAGTCATGTACGTACTTTATGAGGTGGGTGGCATATTGTGATTTTTATTTGGGGGTGTGGGGATCAAAACATTATGATGACCTGCTGCAAATATTTCTTTGAACTAATAATGAATGATGAGGGATCTTCTGTGCTAGGGGGGTGAATGCTAAAGAGGTTGGAGGAGATATTAAACTAGGATGGAGGGGAATGAAACAGATAATGAACTAAATGGAATAGAGGAGAATACAAGGTGATATGGAGGTAAAATGGGGGCTAGTGCGAATTTGACAAGCAGTGACCAAAAATGGTCTCACTTGAAATAAATTATCAAAAAACAGATTACTAAGTTCAACAAAGACATTAAACTTTAGAAAGGCAGATTTTAATAAACTGAGGTCTAATCTAGTAGTAATACACTGGGATGATGTTTTTGCAGGAAAAAATGTAGAAGATAAATGGGCAGTCTTTAAAACATTGTTAGAAAATCACACTTAACAGTGTATACCCTTGGATAATAAGAATAAAAGATATAAGTCAAAACCAATGTGGCTAAATCAACAGGTAGGGGGGGAAATGGACAAGAAGAGGAAGGTGTTTAGATTCTTTAAGTGAGAAGGGACAGGTACATCATATCAGATTGCAAAAGGGCAATCAAATTGGCAAAAATGGATAATGAAAAAAGGGTTGCAATAGAAAGTAAGGTCAACCCTAAAAAGTTCTTTAAGTACCTTAATAACAAAAAAATGAGAAAAGAAAAAATAGGACCCTTTCAATGTGAGATGGGTAGACAGATTATTGGAGATAATGAAAAAGCAGAGGTATTAAACAAATTCTTTGCCTCTGTGTTTACCAGGGAAGAATCAAGTTCAATTGTAGTGTCGCAGGAGGAAGCCACAACCTCCATATTAATGAACAATTGGTTAACTGAGGAAGAAGTTCATAAGTGACTTGAAAAAATTAAAGTAAATAAATCACCTGGCCCCAATGGCATACATCCAAGAGTTCTCAAGGAGTTAAGCTCAGTAATAGCCAAATCATTATATTTAATTTTTAAGGACTCCATTTCCACAGGCTCAGTACCACAAGATTGGTGTGAAGCAGATGTGGCGCCTATATTTTAAAATGGAGCTAGATCACAAGAGGGGATTTACAGAGCTGTAAGACTGACTTCAATAGTGGGGAAACTACTTGAAGGTTTAATACGGGATAATATTCAGGAATTCCTTTTGGATAACAAAATTATTAGTAATAGTCAGCATGGATTTATGAAGGACTAGCTGATATACCCGGCGTTGCCCGGGATGTAATTTTTCCGCTCCCCCTCTGTCTCCACTCCCCACCTTCACAGCTGCCCCCCCCCACGTTCAAATGTCCGATCCCCCCCTTCACAGCTTCTGCCCACCCCCCCCCCTTCACAGCTCCAATTTCCCTCCATTGGTCACGGTCCGTGACTGGGTGGGAGGCATTGACTTAGGCATTGACTGGGTGGGAGGCAGTGACTGGGTGAGTGGGAGGCAGTGACAGGCAGTGACTTAGGCAGTGACCTCTGGCAGTGACAGGGTGGGTGGGAGGCAGTGACTGTGTGGGTGGACGCGAGGTAGTGACTGGGTGGGCAGCAGTGAGTGGTGGGTTGGTGGGTTTTGGGAAACAGTGACTGCATTGGTGGGAGGCAGTGACTGGGTGGGAGTCAGTGACCGGGTGGGTGGCAGTGACTAGGCAGTGACATTGTGACTGGGTGGGTGGGAGGCAGTGACATTGTGATTGGGTGGGTGGGAGGCAGTGACATTGTGACTGGGTGGGTGGGAGGCAGTGACATTGTGACCTTGGGAGGGAGGCAGTGACTGGGTGGGAGGGAGGCAGTGACCATGGCAGTGACTTTGGGAGGCAGTGACTGGGTGGGCTGGGAGGCAGTGACTGGGTGACACTTTGGGAGGCAGTGACTTGGGAGGCAGTGACTTTGGGTGGGAGGGATGCAGTGACTTAGGCAGTGACTGGGTGGGTGGGAGGCAGTGACACTGGGAGGCAGTGACTTGGGTGGGAGGGAGGCAGTGACTTGGCAGTGACTGGGTGGGTGGGGGGAGGCAGTGTCTTGGGAGGCAGTGACTTGGTAGGCAGTGACTGGGTGGGTGGGAGGCAGTGACTGTGTGGGTTGGCACGAGATAGTGACTGGGTGGGTGGCAGTGACTCGGTGGGTGGGAGGCAGTGACAGGTTGGGTGGCAGTGACTTTTGGCAGTGACTGGGTGGGTGATTGGCAGTGACATTGTGACTGGGTGGGGGAAGCAGGGGGGTGAAAAGCAGGGAGGGTGAAAGGCAGGGGGGGGGAAAGGCAGGAGGGGGTGAAAGTCAGGGGCGGGGGGTGAAAGGCAGGGGCGGGGAGGATGAAAGTCAGGGGCGGGGGGTGAAAGTCAGGGCAGGGGGGTAAAAGGCAGGGGCAGAGGGGCAGGGGTGGGTGAAAGGGGAGTGCCTCCGGCATGAGAGAAGCGGCATGCGGAAGTGCGGTTGTGGAGAGAGGCAGAAGCCGGGAGTGGAGACAGGATGCGGGCGGCAAGCCGGAGAGAGGCAGCTGGCGGCGGGTGGGAGAGAGGCGGCTGGAGTGGAGAGAGGCATCGGGCGGTGGGAGAGGAGAGAGGCAGCAGGCGGCAGGAGTGGAGAGGCAGCGGGCGAGAGGCAGTGGTTGAGGCTGCGGGTGGGTGCTTTGCTCCCTGCTGTCGGGTTGCAGGTGGTGTCCGCAGGTGGTGCACGTGTGGGTAGCCAGAGGATCAGAGGCGCACCCGGTGTGAGTTATGGAGTGTGTAGCCCAGGGAGAGAAGGGTGGTGTGACTGGCCTGCGTAGGCATGGCCGTGACGTCAGGCCACCCCACAGGCCAATGAGGTGAGGGTGAAGACAGACAAAATTCACTCATATATAGATTGATCATGCCAAATTAACCTTATTTGTTTCTTTGAGGACGTAAGTTGGAATTTAGAGGGTAATGCAGTTAATGTGGTCTACTTAGATTTTGCAAAGGCTTTTGATACGGTTTCATACAAGAGGTTGGTGTACAAAATAAAGAAAATTGGACTCAGTAATAACACTGTATATGCACCTGGATTGAAACCTGGTTAAAGAACAAACAACAGAGGGTTGTCCTAAACTGATCTTTTTCAGGTTGGGCTAAAGTCATGAGTGGAGTATCTCAGGGATTGGTTCTGGGACCTCTGCTTTTTAACTTGTTTATTAATGACCTTGAGGTTGGCATTGAGAGCAAAGTCTCCATCTTTGCTGATGATACTAAATTGTGTAAGGTAATAGAATCAGAGCAGGATGTACAGTGGCGACCAACTTTATTCGAAGTTGGCTAACTCCGCGAATTTCGGAATATCCCGGTGATGTGCGGTTTAGTGTCGTTTTCTCCCGGTGTGTATTGCGTTATATCGCGATCGTGCTTTAAGCATTTTATTCCCGCTGGCTGCAATACTGCAATGCCGTGTAAAAACGCATGGGGGCGTTTGCGAGCTGTTGTCTTTGAAGCCGAGAAATTCATGAATTGTAATGCAGTATATACTGTATATATACAGTATATACTGTATAACAACAACCCCTATAACCCCTAACATACACATACAGTACTGTATACAGTACTGTATATGCACATCAATGATACTATAGGCCGTCCCCTGGCGAGATGTGTTTGCAGCAGCGAGAGATCCGCTGCTCTCTCTGCGCAAACATCGGCACATTAAAAATTATTTAAAATACATTTTTATTCATAGTGTAGATGTGCAGGGGGTCTCCGGAGCTGAACCGCATTGGTTTCAGGTCCGGGGACCCCCTGCTACCCGAGATACAGCCCCCTTTATGAGGTGCCGGTATCCCTCTGCATTTGAAGGTCCCGATCACGTGACCGCGGCCTGTAAACCAAGCAGAGGGATTCCGGCACCCCCTAAAGGGGCCTGTATCTCGGGGAGCAGGGGGTCCCTGGACCTAAAACAAAAACGTTTCTGCTCCGGAGACCCTCTGCCCATCTACAGTATGAATAAAACACATATATAAATAAACACTCGTTCCTTACCTTAGCGGCTATGTGCTATGGTAACGAAGCAGCATGACTGTATTTTAATAATATTGTATAGTGAGTAGGGGGTTCCCTGAGCCACAAATCAAAGCTCAGGGGACCCCCTGCTCCTGCACAATATTATTAAAAATACAGAAATGCTGCTTCATTACCATAGCTGATAGCCGCTAAGGCAATGAAGGGGTTAACCCACCGTGCCCGCTTTATTGTGGATAGCGGGGGTGGGTGAAGGGGGTATTTGGCCCTTGGTGTGAGTTTAGGACTTGCGGGGGGGTTGCGGGTATACTTAACCCCTTCACGGCCGTAGCAGTTAATAGCGCTACGGTCATGAAGGGGTTAAGGCCTCCCGCTACCCCCCCGCAAGCCCTAAACAACCATCATTGGGGCTAATACCCCCTTCACCCACCCCCGCTACCCACAATAAAAAAAACTCACACACAGCAGCTGCCCAAAAAATAAATAAATAAATCTAAATAAATAAATAAATAAATGAATATAAATAAATACATTTAAAATACATTTTTATTCATAGTTTAGATGTGCAGGGGGTCTCCGGAGCTGAACCGCGTTGGTTTCAGGTCAGGGGACCCCCTGCTCCCCGAGATACAGCCCCCTTTATGAGGTGCCGGTATCCCTCTGCATTTAAAGGTCCCGATCACGTGACTGCGGCCTGTTAACCAAGCAGAGGGATACCGGCACCCCCTAAATGGGCCTGTATCTCGGGGAGCAGGGGGTCCCCGGACCTAAAACAAAAACGTTTCTGCTCCAGAGACCCTCTGCACATCTACAGTATGAATAAAACACACACATCAATAAAGAATCGTTCTTTACCTTTGCGGCTATGTGCTATGGTAATGAAGCAGCATTTCTGTATTTTTAATAATATT
>WSYH01014480.1:0-15596 GCA_036426205.1 Ascaphus truei | reverse complement strand
TCTGCAATCTTCGACCCTCGGCTTAGGACCCTCGATCCATACCTCTGCAATCTTCGACCTCGGCTAGTGACCCCTACGATCCAGACCTCTGCAATCTTCGACCTCGGCTAGTGAACCCTACGATCCAGACCTCTGCCCAATATTCGAACTCGGCTAGTGACCCTACGATTCCATAGCTTTCTAATCCTCGACCTCGGCCAGTGACCCCTACGATCCTACCTCTGCAATCTTCGACTCGGCTAGTGAACCCTACGATCATACCTCTGCAATCTTCGACCTCGGCTAGTGACCCTACGATCCAGACCTCTGCATAATCTTCGACCTCGGCTAGTGACCCTTACGATCCATAGTCTTTTAATCTCGACCCTTGGCCAGTGACCCCTACGATCGACATCCTCTCCAACATGACAAACGAACCTGCACACCGGACGCAGCTTCGCAGCATCAGGTCGGTGTGTTCAATATCCCCCCTCGGCCTGCAGTCCCGTAATGTTTGCGGCGAGCACATACCTACTATACATTATGCTTTTAATGGACCAACATGAGTATTCACGATGAAAAAAAAGGGGGAAAAAAGGTTTTTTAAACCCTCCCAAATCTCATATTCATACAGAATGTAGTGAAGAAGAGAACGGCGAGGTTTTAAAGCTCTGTATTATTTTATACTTTGAAAAAACATATGCTTTAAGGAGTATCATCAGAGTTTACTATGCAAGTATGTGTGTATGTGTTAGTTACATACGGTAGCACCAGCCTGACGTGGTGTTGTACAACAAAAAGAAGGACACAATACAATAAGTGCAAACACACATAAATCAGACAATGGGAAAGACAATATCTGCCCCGTGCAGTAACGGTTGAACGGGTGGAAAAGAGGAAAATGAGTGAGCAGGAGGGCAGAGAAGGAGGAGAGGAGAGGAAAGGAGAGGAGAGGCGAGAGAAGGGTGGAGCAGGAGAGGGGCGGATGAGGAGAAAGATGAGTGGAGGAGGAAAGGAGCAGGGAGGAGAGGAAAAGGAGCGAAGAGGAGGGAGGAGAGGAACAAGAGCAGGAAGAGGAGGAGGAGAAGGAGTGAGGAGCAGGAGAGGAGAGGAGAGGAGTTAGGAGCAGGAGAGAGGAGGAAGGAGAGGAGCAGGAGATGAGCGAGGAGAAGGGAGCAGGGGAAGGGGGGAAGGAGAGCAGTGAGGCAGGGAGAGAGGAGGAGCAGGAGCGGAGAGAGTAGGGAGGAGGATCAGAGATGAGCGAGGAGGAGAGGAGCAGGGAGAAGGAGAGGAACAAGGTGGGGCAAGGAAAAAAGCTGAGGAGGAGGAGAGGAGCAGGAGAGGAGAAGGGATAAGGAGCAGGAGATGAGGCAAGGAGAGGGAGCAGGAGAGGAGCATGAAAGCAAGCAAGAGGAAACAGGAGGAGCAGGGAGGAGGAGCAGGCCGCAAGGAGAGGCAGCCAGGGAGGAGAGGAGCAGGGAGGAGAGCGAACAAGGAGCAGGAGAGGAGGAGGGTTTAGGAGCAGGGAGGAGAGGAACAAGGAGCAAGGAGAGGAGGAGAGGAGGAGGGAGCCGGAGATGAGCGAGGAGAAAGGAGCAGGGAGAGGAGCAGGGAGGAGGAAGAGAGAGAGGAGCAGGATGGGAGATGGAGGAGGAGAGGAGCAGGAGAGGAGCGAGAGAGCAGGAGGATCCGTGGACAGGAGTGAGGGGAGAGGAGCAAGGAGCCAGGAGAGGAGCAGGGACATAGCAAGAAATTGAAGCTGATATGACAGGAGAGAGCAGGCATTGGGAAAGCCTTGAAGGCAAGGAGAGAGAACTTTAGAGGGGATCAGGACTTGATGGAAATCCAAGAGAGGCGATTTGTGAGAGGAGATAAGCAAGGGCTGTTTGAGAGAAAGTGAAAATGGTTCTAGCTGCACAATATTGGATATATTGCATCTGGGGCAGGGACCATAGTAATAGCATTAGCCGAGAGTGGAAAAAAGGGCAACCATGCAATCACCACCGCTGGCACACACCAGTGCAATAACGTCTTTCACTATCTGTACTCGCTGCTGCTCTAGCTGATCTCAATGGGCAGAGGAGGACCATATGATGATAGTCTGGTGTAACATCAAAAGCATCGATCTTAAGTGTACAATCAAAAGTGCTAACAAGAGTTAATTTTGGAGTTGAATTTGGAGGTGAAGAGATTGGAGGAAGGTCTGGACTCTGCATTACACTTGCCACTGTGACACATTCTCTTTTAACATCTGTGATTATTGGTTCATTTTATCCTCCATACTGTGTAAGTCTCCACTCATGCATTTACTATGCCCCCTCCTACTGCTTTTTCGTTTATCTGTTGCCTCACTCTTGTGAATGTCTCTGTTCTCTCCAACTTCCCCACTCCCCACTGCACCATTATTTTACACCTCTCTCCCAACAGCTTCTTTACCCTCAATAAAAAAAAAAACCCCACAAATACATTATTCACACCCTCATATCTACTCCTTATGCTGCGGGGATCTCCCCTAAGCCTGAAGCCAGAATACACACTGATCTCATCATGCCTCCCTGCCACCTCTCCCTGTAAATGGTGTTAACCTTTTCATTAACACGGACCTTCCTAAATTTACCCCACACAATATCAAGAATCCTAATAGCCTGCAGTCATGGCTATGTTCCCACACTCAGTCACTCCTACCCCATTGTGGCCAAACCATGCCATCTACGCACTACTGCTGTCTCTGTAAGTTCTCAATTAAACCTCTTAGATTGTAAGCTCTCGGGGAAGGATTCTTTTTCTATTATGGATTTTGCTTGACCACTTATGTAGAATTATAAATTCCCTGTACTGTATTCTTGTGAAGCGCTGAGTACATTTGGCGCTATATAAATAAAGACATACAATACAATACACTTGGGAGCAGAAGTTAAGCTAGGGTGACGGGCTAGGGCTAGATATGGGCTGTTGCATGCGGAGACGGACGCTTTCTGATGTTTCACCCTTTTAGGATTGACTTGAAACCTTAGATAAGCAAAGCACTTCCTCCTGTAGGTCAAGCTATTGTAATTGTAATGTGCTGTAGTGAGTGGTACTGTTTCCCATGAAGTTAATCTTCGCTAAGTACACACACAAGAAGAACCCAGTATAAGGGTCTCATACCTCACAGTGAATGCATTGTCATGCGAGGAGGTATTATTTAACCATACATTCTGCACATAGAGTCAGCGAGTCACTGTGTCAAAGGTAACTCAAGCACCAACAGCGGCCGTTGGTATCTTGCAAAGCGCGGAAATATGCGACATTATTAAAGTCATTTTTTTATACACTTTGCTATCCAACATGCTCTCCTAACGTACCGCGTTCATATCCGATCTACCTGACAACGCGAGCCTCTGGAAGCTTTGTTGAATATACATTTGAGCATATTTTTAGTGTAGCTCCTAAGGGTTAATGGCCTAAAGTTTAACTTGGTGGACTCACTCAGTTTTGCCCCTCCCACTGGATGTTTGGACCACATCATTTCACTAGAGGCTATAGGGGTGTATATATAGCCCCTTCCCCCCACACCCCCTACCTTAGACGGCTAAAGTTTAATTCTAACATTTGCCGCGGGTTAAACTAGCGGGTTACATTCTGGGTATGTGCAGGGTATGTCGGTGTAGTTATGGGCGTAGTTTGGGCAGCGTTTAAGGCAGTTCGGCATTGACTAACGACCCATGGTTAACACAGCAGGGATACCTGGCAGTCCCATATTCCAGTGTTGAATGGGACTGCCAGGGACACACAACTGGTTATCCTAGTAGGCATTACTAATGCCGAAATGGCTGGGCTAGTTTAAGGAAAGTGTCCAGGCCTGCATTCCAGATCTTGTACTGGGTGTTCCTTTTTTTGGGGGGGGCCATTGCCACTGGGTTTTGTAAGAAGCGAGTTGCCTACTGTTGTTAGAGGCAGAGGTCTTCCAGGGTTCTGCTGGCGGTACAACTGTGACGCCCTGATAATAGTTTTTGGTTTAGTGAGTATAGTTCGTAAAGACCAGTCTTGCGTCGCACTTTTTGTAATTTTGCTTTCAGTAGGAAACGTGCCTGATCTAAGTCAAGCCGCCAGTAGCTAGTAGTTAAGGGACTATGATTTATTCTCACTCTCAGATAAGAGAAACAGCATTCTCTTGAGAGGAGTTCCCGGGAGTGAGAGAGTCATGATACAGTGTAAGGAAACAGACCCATCACTCTCTAATAGGTATCTGAGATTCAGATGCTTGTCAGGAACCCATCCCTCCTCTAATACGCCGTTCTGAGATCAGAGCATTGTAAGGAACCCCAACCTCTTTAATAGCACGTCTGAGATCAGATTGCATTGTAAGGAACCGCCAGACCCTCTCTAATAGCTGTCTGAGATGAGATGCAATTGTAAGGAACACCACCCTCTCTAATAACGGGTCTGAGATCAGATGCATTGTAAGGAACCCCAACCCTCTCCAATGCGCCATGAGATCAGGTGCCATGTAGATACCCCAACCTCTCAAATAGCGCGCCTGAGATGAAGGTGCATGTAAGGAACCCCAACCCTCTCTAATAGTGGTAATGAGAGCAGATGACATTGTAAGGAAACCACCCTCTCTAAAAGCGTTGTCGAGATCAGATGCATTAGTAAAGCGAACCCCATCCCTCTAGAAATGAACAGGTCTGAGAGACAGATGCCATTGTAAGAACCCCAACCTCTCTAATAGGTGTCTGAGATCAGATGCATTCTAAGGAACCCCACAACACTCTCTTAATAGCAAGTCTGAGATCAGATCATTGTAAAGGAACCCCAACCCTCTCCAATAGCACGTATGAGATCAGATGCATTGTAAGGAACCCATCCCTCTCTAAAACGTGTCTAGATCAGATGCATTGTAAGGAACCCCAAACCCTCTCTAATAGCCCGCGTCTGAGATCAGATGCATTGTAAGGAACCCCAAACCCTCTCCTAATAGAGCGTCTGAGATCAGAGCATTGATAAGAACCCCAACCCTCTCCATAGGGCGCCTGCGGTATGGATCGTAGGGGTCACTAGCCGAGGTCGAAGATTGCAGAGGTCTGGATCGTAGGGGTCACTAGCCGAAGTCGAGGGTAGGAGAAAGCAGATGAGTCAAAAGCTGAATAAGGCAATACGAGACAATGCAGAGGGCTTGCGACTAGCACGACGTCACAAGAAGTTTATGCTCAGCCACTTCCTGGTGGAAGAGGCTGAGTCTAAATAGCAGGAGCGACAAATAGATGCAGGATTACTGGTACAGGCAGGAGAGAAGCAGTATGTACACATTATGCTGTGAGAACAAGCTTTTTAGGTGGGAGAGGCGTGTGCCTCTGTGCAGCAGATCATGCTACAGACACACGTTAGATGAAAAGAACCCATTTGGCATCGGATATAAAGGATTCGCCTTACAAATGGAACATTCTGTATAACAATGGGAAATGTGTTGTTTGTTATATATATATATACTTAATTGGAAGAGAACAACAAACAACCAGGTTCCTCCGTGATCTCTCAGGACTAATTAGTCCTAGTGAAATAACAAAGCACATTGTAGGGGTCGCATCTGTATTTAATGATTAGAAATCAGTAGGTCTCAAACTATGTAACTATGTAAATATTTAACTATGTAACTATGGAGGAAGCGTAGCGGTAATGTCCCTGCATTTAAAGGAGGGGGAACAATCCCAGTGCCGGGTCTCCTTGTGACCTTGGGGACGCCTCTCAATCTCCCTGCGCCTCTTTGTGTGCGAGTGACTTCTACGGGGCCGGGACTAAAACATCCCGTGTACCGCATTGCGTACACTCCGGACTATACAAGAAACCAGCATTATTATATTATGTAGTGAACACCAGTGCAAATGTGACTGCAGGACGTGACTAGAAACATTAGTTATTAATCGCAGCCTTCAGGGAGATGCATTAAAGTGCAATCGCTGCTGTGGCATCACCATCGTGTGTAACGGCCATTGGCGTGAGGTTCCTGCTGCTGCACATTAATGGATCTGTGTTCCCCCAACTCTACGGAAGATCTAGCAGCCCTAGAGTAATCTCTCTTGTTTCTTCACACCCAGATTCCCTTAGAGTGGCCTAAAGACACTGGGGTTTCTTTTTTTTTTTTTTTACCATTGTTTGTTTTGCTAAAGAGCTCACATAGATTATCAGTAAGGAGGGAATTAATGATTCCTTCAATGCACACAGAAGAGTCGCAAATCCATTGGATGTGGGATAAAGAGAATAGCAACCTGGGATTCCGAGTAATTGTGCAAACACGTTTCCGAGTAATTGTGCCAACACGTTTCCGAGTAATTGTGCAAACATGTTTCCAAGTAATTGTGCAAACACATTTCCGTGTAATTGTGCAAACATGTTTCTGAGTAATTGTGCAAACACGTTTCCGAGTAATTCTGCAAACACATTTCTGAGTAATTGTGCAAACACATTTCTGAGTAATTGTGCAAACACGTTTCCGAGTAATAGTGCAAACACGTTTCTGAGTAATTGTGCAAACACGTTTCCGAGTAAATGTGCAAACACGTTTCCGAGTAATTGTGAAAACATGTTTCCAAGTAATTGTGCAAACACATTTCCGTGTAATTGTGCAAACATGTTTCTGAGTAATTGTGCAAACACGTTTCCGAGTAATTGTGCAAAGACATTTCTGAGTAATTGTGCAAACACGTTTCCGAGTAATAGTGCAAACACGTTTCCATGTAATTGTGCAAACATGTTTCCATGTAATTGTGCAAACACGTTTCCGAGTAATTGTGCAAACACGTTTCCAAGTAATTGTGCAAACACGTTTCGATGTAATTGTGCAAACATGTTTCCGAGTAATTGTGCAAACACGTTTCCGAGTAATTGTGCAAACATGTTTCCGAGTAATTGTGCAAACATGTTTCCGAGTAAATGTGCAAACACGTTTCCGAGTAATTGTGCAAACACGTTTCCGTGTAATTGTGCAAACACGTTTCCGAGTAATTGTGCAAACACGTTTCCAAGTAAGTTGTGCAAACACGTTCCAGAGTCATGTGCCAAACACGTTTCGAGTAATTGTGAACCGTTTCCGGGTTTTGTGCAACACGTTTCCGAGTAATTGTGCAAACACGGTGTTTCTAAGGGTTAATTGTGCAACAACATTTTCCGTGTAATTGTGCAAAACACATGTTTCCGATGTAATTGTGCAAAACACGTTTCCGAGTAATTGTGCAACACGGTTTCCGGGACTTGTGCAAACACATTTCTGAGTAATTGTGCAAAAACACATTTACTTCTGAGTAATTGTGCAACACATTTGCGAGTAATTGTGCAAAACCATATTGCAGAGTAAGGAAGGTAATTGTGCAAACACGTCTTCTGAGTAATTGTGCAAAAACACATTTCCGAGTAATTGTGCTAAACACCATTTCTGAGTAATTGTGCAAACACATTTCAGGGTAATTGTGCAAACACATTTCAGGGTTATTGTGCAAAAAGTTTCTGAGTAATTGTGCAAACACATTTTCCGAGTAATTGTGCAAACCCATTTCTGAGTAATGTGGCAAACCCATCTCCGAGTAATTGGTGCAAAGACATTTCAGTGACATAATGAAGTAATAGAAACACATGCTTTATTACACAGGAAATCTGCAAGCAGTGTCAAACTGATGTCTAATAAGGTGATAGCTACTGTATGAGCGGAGGATTTACATTCCGTATTAAACACTGGTTGTAGCATTTACTGTAATCTAATAGGAGAATCCCCTGTAAATAGCTGTACAATACAGCACTACTGTACAATTCCTTGTTCACCACACTGTTATCGTGTCTTGTTCCCATTCGCTTCGCTTGAACTATGAAAGCCTTATTTCACATTTAATTGTATAACACTGTTTCACTCCTCACCCTCCATAGGGAACGTCATCCATTAAATGAATGTCAGAATGAATTTTAGGAGTGGTTAGGATAGGGGTGTGTGGGATTCACTGGTACCTCTGCCGGATGGAAGCTAAAATCTAGCACAGGCATATATACGTATCTTCTGGGGTTCATTGTTGTGTTCATATTGTGTTTTACATCTGAAATGAGATATTAGTGGAAATCAATCGCATTGTAACATACGTAGGAGACACAAAAGAGAATGTCTACTTGATCAAAAAAAAATTTGATTTATTTAATGTGTTCCAGAAGGGAACTTTGTTTTGGTTACATACAAATGTATCTTGCTGTTCTTATACATTACAGCCAGGAATATGTAACGCTGCATCTGTGATAGAGTCTCAGCAAACTGCGTCTTCCTGTCTATATTGTTCTAAACACGTTGTCTTCTTTTCCTATAAGTGCCGGTTTCTTTCCTCTGTCTGGGGCAGGATTACAAACACTGCAGCACAAAACTATCTCCATCCTAAACCTGGAAACCGTGTGCATATCCCAAACACTCAGCGTATCCTATCTTGTAGTTCTGATTAATGGCGTACTCAGAGAGGTCAAGAATCTTTTTGAATCTTAACTGAATTTAACCGAAGCACCGTAATAAGCACTCTTAATAGGCTTTCTACGTAGTGAAATAAAAGAAAGCAAACTGGTTGCACTAGATAACGTTTTATTGAACGAACGAAATAGGCACTGCTAGTAGAAAAATGCAAGATGTAGAGGCAGTGCTGGGCAACCAACACGCACCCCCACAGGCTTTGGCAGGGGAGTGTACTGGGGGTTAATTCCACAGTCAAAAGTTGTTTATTTGAACATAGGTATGGAAATGATTTTACGTAGACGGCAATCCACTTGTGAGAAGCACAACGGGCTTAGCTGGACAAGCTGGGTATTGCATAAGTAACAGCCCGGAATCTGTTTTCAGATTATGGCCAAGATTGATTAAAACTACAGTGTCATATGTACAAATGGGACCTATGGTATGCCTAGAACCTTCAGTGCCACTATGTAGTCCTTGATAATCGCAGTACCCGGCTTCACGGAGACCCTATGTGACCAGTACCTCACGGACAAATCTCGTTTTTCCAAGGGGTGCTTGGGGCACTCTGCCCCAATTTGATCGATCCTGTCTTTAACAGAAAGGGAAGCACACCGTCCATTTCATCAGCCGGGATGAGCAGAGCTTGTCGTTAGATCGCCTGCTAAAGGTAACATTACCGCCAAGGCGCGTCAATTCTGTTTTTCCATCGGCCATTCAACGGCCCTGCCAAAGGCAGCATTCAAGGATTTAGCATGTACAGGGTAGGCGCTGATTTTAAATGAAGATGAATGATGAACAGACTATGGTCTTAGTAAACAGCAGGCATCATATTCGAATTGTTTGTTTTTGCGGCACCCCACGCCCATCAACAATTCAATGGTGGTTTCGTTGCAGACCAGAATATGTTTGTGAACGGATGTGCACCAGTCTTAGTTGCTTTTTTGGCATGTTGACGGGCAGGCTGTTTTTGCTTATGGTATTTAGCGTCACGCGAATCTCCACCACCACCCCCTGACCATGGTATCCCGATACCGTTTCTTTCCAGCTAAATTTCTTAACAACCCTCAGATGCCGGCGGCCAATCACCCGACCCGGGCGCCCGCTAATATGGCCCGCCCCCCCAACTCCCCCCATTTTTTATGTTGTGCCATTCTTCGCCATTTTGCACTATCCCCATTTTTTGCGTGCGACAGCCGACCGTTTTCTTTCTACGGCGCGCGATCCTACCAATGGCCTTTCGCCCCCCAATTTACCCTTTTACCCAGGCTGTTGGAACGATTTTAGGGTTATAGTCCCCTCCTCCTTTTCCCCCTGGGCAGCATTAAGGCCCCCTCCTGGCACGCCGTTCGGGGACTCCACGTTGTTACTGGATCTTTCCTTTTTTGCCAGATTTTTTTTTCACACCAGCTGGCACGGACCCTCAATGCCCGCCGACCATTTTGCCGTTTTGACTGCTCTCGATCCCAGGCGCCTTCGCGCTCTTGCCCGGTTGTTATGTTTGAAGGACTCTTTGTCCTTTGGGCCTGGCTCGACTCACAGAGAACCAGAGCTCTCCCTCCACCCCTGTCACGCATGGCCACTTCCATCCTTACATGGTCCTGCTGCCGCCGTTACGTAACTTCTGCCCCCGCTTTTCCCGGCTGCCCCCGCGCGTGTCCATGATGACTTTATGTCCCGTCGGCAGCTCAGGCGATTGCCTTTCCTTCCCACGTTTGACAGCTCGGAGACTCCTCCCTCGCTCCCCCCTGCTTTGCTCTGCTGATCAGTGTGAATGAGGATTTTTGGAAGCGCTTTCCCTACCTCCGTGCCGTCCCCCAGCCCCTTTTTTTTCCTGCTTTTTTTTTCATTTACCATTTACTCTTTAATGCCGCCAACCAAAAGCCCGAGATTCCTGCCACTTTTTTTTGCTGTCGAGACTGCACGCCTTGAAGTGTGCTCGGACCCCCATTTTCTTGGGTCTCCCCCTTTTCCCTTTTTTCATTTCCTTCCCCCTCTCCCCGCTGGGGCCCACATCCACGTCAAGGACGTTCCTCAACAGCCCCCCACTTTCTCCGAGGCCGGAGCCTTGCCCAACCTTCCCTAGCATCGTTAAGGCTCTGTTCGTTCGTGCAGTTCGCCCCGGTTTGGGCCCACGATTTTTTACTTGGCAGTGGCTGAGGGACCCGTGGGTCCGAGACCAGGAGCAGTTCTCCCTTTTGTTTTATCTAGGCGTACCAGCGGGCTAGACTTTTTTTGGTCTTTTTCCCCCTGCTGGATGATGTGTCCCCACCGGCCCCTTTTTTTTCCCAACCCGCTAATGCTGTGAGTACTCTGAAGTCTCCGCCCGCACCTCACTCTGGACCCCGATCTCACGCGCGACACTATTCCCTGGACCCGGCCTTCTATTCTCTCTATTCGTCGCTGTTATCACCCTGGGCGGGAGACACTGCCAGGTCCTCAACGTGATCAGATGGCCCTCTGTCCCCACGGACAAAGAGAGGCTCTGGGGCATATGTGGCTGGAGGGACGTGAAGCTGCCCCCTTCGGTTTTGTATTTTCCCACCGAGCTACAGTCTTAACATTCTTCCGGAGCCTGGCTTCAGGAGCGCTTCAAATTATCCAACATGAGGGACGCGGTACTCGGTGGTGTGGATACGACCGGATCATGTGTTTTCTAGTGGTGGGGGCAGCCTGAGTAGAGACCCTCTATTTTTGCGCGCCGGGTAGCTGGTCACAGTCTATCGCATCTTATGGCGAAGAAGAGGAAACCTTCTGGCAGGGATTCCAGCATTCTCTTTTCCCTACCAACTGACACACCACACACATTTACACACACACCCACCCTCGCACACACACACACACACTGTCTGACACACATCCACACCACACCCACACCACAAAACACACACCACACTGTACTGGACATCAACCTCCTACACACTACACAACACACCAGGACTTTGATCGGACCACACACGCACCCATCATCAGCCGACTACACACACACACATCACATCCCTACACACATACACACACTACACACACACAATCCAAAATAGCCCAAATTGCGCTAACAACAATCATACACGTATATTCATTATGACTCACACACCATACAGTCACAAACCACACCCCCACAGCCACACTGACCTGACACACAAAATAGATGCCACACATTACACACTACCCCAGACTGATTGACACACAATACATTCTACCTCACTTCACTCATGATCTGGACACCACCATTACACACTCAAGCATCACACATCTCCAACCCCTCACTCATTCTGACTCGTACACAAATACATTCACTCAACTTACACCATTCTGAGATGACGACATCTTTCCCCCATACACACCTCACTCTCCAAGATTCAGTGACTGACAACATAAATACATACACACTCCACGCTACGGATCGTTAACACACATAACCACACGCACGCACTCAGATCACATCACCCCCCCCTCACAGCAGGTGGGGACACACCTAGCACACACACATCACCTCACATCATACTTACACACTACCCACACCTTTTTTGACAATACACATTTACACTGCGCACACACACACACCACACACAGTTATAACACCACCCACATCACAACACCACACTAACCCCTTAACACCCCCAACACGACACACACAATTACACCACCCCACAACCACATTCACCAACTTCACATTCACACAACACATTAATACACACCAAACTCGACTATAACCACATTGTTCTTCACCCACCCACACCGACGTAAAACATCACCACACACAACACACACTTGTACTTGACACACACTCACTGACTGACACAGCATACACACTCACTCACTGCATTGAAACACATACACATCTCTTAATGACGACTACACTACACAATCACTCACTCATACTTTTGCACCAACATAAACACTCCACTCACTCCACTGACTGACACAAATACACGACTAACTCACTATACTGACCCTGACACAAAAACCTCACTTCACTCACTGATCGCACAAATACACTCTCACTTTTCACTAAAACACATACAACTCCTCACTCACTGATACACCCCATGACATCACCACTCACTCAGACAACCATACAACTCACATCACTCATCCCCTGACTGACAACAACAGTACTCATTCACTCACCTGACACACAGCATACACACAATCACTCACTCACTGACTGACACACTACCACCACTCACTCAACTGATGTTTTCCCCACACATACACACTCACTAACTCACGTCGACCCAGGACCACACATACCCACCACTCTACTCCACTGACTGACACACATACACACTCACTCACTCACTGACACACATACACACTCACTCACTGACTGACACACATACACTGACATACACACACACCAGTGATGCGCCGAACAGCGCCCCCAAGTGATGTGCCTACTCCCCCGCCCCTCAACCACCCCACCCCCATGGGTCTGGATGAGTGTAACACCATTTTTAGGCATGATCTTAATCCGGGGTGTGCAAACTTTTGGTGCTGCGCCCCCCTGCCTGCTCTCCCCCCATTGTTTGCCCCCCCCCTTACCTTTGTGCCAGCATCAAATGACGCTGAAGATCATGTGACATCACGTGACCCACTGCGTCATTTGACGCCACGTTACCATGGCGATGGGCGTCAAATATCGCCGCGGGAGCCTTGTTGACGCCGCATTGCCATGGCTACGCGTCACCTGAAGACGGCTGAATCAAGGTAAGGGAGTTTCAGAGGCCTCACGCAGTCCCCCGGCATATCATTTAAATGCCTTGGGGAATGCCCTGTAACCGCCGCGCCCCCCCCAAAAAAAATCCCGTGCCCCCTAGTTTGCACACGCTTGATCTAAATGACATCGCTTTATTTCCCAGCGTTATTTCCTTCTCCTTTCTTTCTCAGCTTGAGCTAATAACCTCGTAGTCTTATTCAGAGAAACTCTGATGATAAAATAACGTGTCATTAAGCCTATGTTAAAAATAAGTATTATTATATGTATAATTGGCTTTATGGATACCATGTTAATGCAGTGAACATAATGTCTGTTCCTGCGTTAGATAATGTCTCGTTACGAGCTCTGGTTTTACGGCGCTTTTAGTAGAGATGGGCGGATTCGTTTGGCGGATATGGATCCACCGACGATCGGACGGTTTCTTTGTTCTACGGATTTCCACGAATCCGTCTCAAAAAGGGCGATTTCGTCTTGTCCGGATATTTTTCTTTTATCACACTCTTGACACACTCTCTCACATTCTTGACACACTCTCTCACACTCTTGATTTCGCCTTCCGGTGGAGGATTTTTTACCAATCCAGTTTGGCGGATTTAGCAAACCACTGGTGGATTTTAAGAATCCAATCGAATGGATTCTTAAAATCCACCGGATTTTGCACCCAAGGGCAGTTTATAATGAATCCGCACGGATTGAAACTGGAACAATCCATCGATGGATTTTACACCGCAAAACGGAGTTTGAATAGAAAGCTCGGGAAATACCGCCAAACGTATCCTGACAGGTTTTCCCGTCTCTAGCTTTGCGCTTCTCTCCGTAAGTCTTCTTCTGCATTCAGATGTGAAACCAGGGGCACAACGTTTACCTCTCCGGATTCTGACAAGACGACAGACTTCTTCACCCTGAATGTACAGACAATACAATTGGTGCTATTTGAAAATAAACATTCCAAGTGTGTGAAAATGCAGATTTTTTGTCTCAATAAATTGCAATATTAAATTGCTTATTGCAATAAGCTTCAGGAGAATTCAGGCACGGGCTGGTTAACAATGGAGATTAGACTTGAGCTATGTATTTCTGCTTTGTTCTGACGCATGTATTCTCAAACTAGATTCATACAGATGCAGCGGCCGTTACTGAAACACTTCACGCGGTGTATACCTCGGAATACCCATGTCATGGCGCGGGATTTCTTCCAACCGTACCGCCTTAAGGCGCGAGTGCATAAAATTGCATTTTTGTGTTCTGGCTTTTAAACACCTGAAATTGACACAGTAGCACAGTACTGTACACATTACAATTCAGTCATTTAATTGCATTTCATTGCACACAAAGAAACAGAATCCATGAAATTTAAACAAAGCAACCGCGATAAACACGTGTGCCTGGGGCGATTGGCCGCGTTAATGCCGCGTGGAATAGAGATGCGCACACGAAAATGGCGCTGTGATTTGTTCGAATAACGGCCGCTGCATCTGTACAGTAATTCCTAGCTACCAATGTAACCTATGTATAGCTTGTTAATATGAAACAATAATACAATTAAACAATCCCTGGAAAAGTCTGGGGACAAAGTATATACTTGAAAAATAGGTATCTCTCTACCTTAGTCAATAAATCCACGAATCGGCGTGTTTTTCCATATTTATTCTGAGACAGATAGAAAGCCATCTATGTAAGTCTTGCACAGGCATTTCTTAGTTTTGAGCGGAGAATTAAAGTTATGATGGTATCAGTACAAGTTCTTTGGTAGTTCTAAGTTCAATACACCCAGGATGAAACTCTTATACCTTCAGGTAACCCAGTGGTTCCCAAACTTTTTCGGTTCAAGGCTCCCCAAGGCGATCAGGATTTTTCCACGGCGCCCAAAGTGAAAACAAAGTTGTATATACATATCCATCAGTTGCAGTGCGCAGTTCGTGTCTCTCTCAGGCACACACTCTCACTGTCTCCGACACACACTCTCACTGTCTCAGACACACACTCTCACTGTCTCAGACACACTCTCTCACTGTCTCAGACACACTCTCTCACTGTCTCAGACACTCTCTCAGACACACTCTTTCACACTCTCAGAAACACTCTCTCACACTCTTGACACACTCTCACACTCTTGACACACTCTCTCACACTCTTGACACACTCTCTCACACTCTTGACACACTCTCTCACACTCTTGACACACTCTTAACACACTCTCTCACTCTCTTGACACACTCTCTCACACTCTTAACACACTCTCTCACACTTTTGACACACTCTCAGACACACTCTCTCAGACACACTCTCTCTCACTCTCACACTCTCTCAGACACTCTCAATCTCTCAAACACACTCTCAATCTCTCAGACACACTCTCAATCTCTCAGACACACTCTTGACACACTCTCTCACACTATTGACACACTCTCTCACACTCTTGACACACTCTCTCACACTCTTGAC
>WSYH01014479.1:0-15597 GCA_036426205.1 Ascaphus truei | reverse complement strand
TGGAAGGCTGGGTGCAACAGGGACATCTCCCAGTTTAAATAAAGCAGCCACAGAGCTCTGAGAATCCAGCAGAGAGAGAGAGTTAATTGCAGTTACTCAATTAACTAGTCTCCACCTGGACTAATGAGAGCTCTGTAAAAAGTCTCACGTGAGACATGAGAGAGATTCCTTAGCTCACATTTGGGCTGACATAATGAGAAGGAAGACTGCAGAGATTTCCTTAGCCCACAACAGGGCTGACCTGAAGAAAAGATGATGTCTTGATGCACACAGAAGCTGACAGCAAGAGAAGGGGACAAGACCTCTATACGTGACACAGACATTTCCATAGCACACAAGAGTGCTGACCCAGGAGAGCAGAGAGGCCTTCCCCTACCGCTACAACAACAGAAACAGATAAGAGACTCTCTTATTGGACTGTTGTGTGTGTGTATATATATATATATATATATAGAGTTAGGTCCGGAAATAATTGGACACTGACACAATTTTCATAATTTTGGCTCTGTACGCCACCACAATGGATTTGAAATGAATCAACCGAGATGCAATAGAAGTGTAGACTTTCAGCTTTAATTCAAGGGGTTGAACAAAAATATCGTATGAAACGTTTAGGAATTGCAACCATTTTCATACACAGTCCCCTTATTTCAGGGGCTCAAATTTAATTGGACAAATTAACACAATCATAAATAAAATGTTAATTTTTAATACTTTGTCGACAATCCTTTGCAGGCAATGACAACTTGAAGTATGGAACGCATGGATATCACCAAACACTGGGTTTCCTCCTTTGTGATGCTTTGCCAGGCCTTTACTGCAGCTGTCTTCTGTTGTTGTTTGTTCGTGGGTTTTTCTGCCTTAAGTTTTGTCTTCAGCACGTGAAATGCATGCTCGATCGGGTTGAGATCAGGTGATTGACTCGGCCACTGCAGAATAATCCACTTCTTTGCCTTAAAAAACTCCTGGGTTGCTTTCGCAGTATGTTTTGGGTCATTGTCCATCTGTAAAGTGAAGCGCCGTCCAATCAACTTCGCTGAATTTGGCTTAATCTGAGCAGACAATATATCCCTATACACTGTCACATCAACAATAAACACTAGTGACCAGTGCCATTGTAAGCCATGCATGCCCGTGACATCACACTGCCTCCACCGTGTTTTACAGATGATGTGGTATGCTTCGGGCCATGAGCCGTTCCAAGCCTTCTCCATATTTTTTTCTTCCCATCATTCTGGTACAGGTTGATCTTAGTTTCTTCTGTCCAAAGAATGCTGTTCCAGAATTGGGCTGGCTTTTTTAGATATTGTTTGGCAAAGTCTAATCTGACCTTTCTATTCTTGAGGCTTATGAAGGGTTTGCACCTTGTGCTAAACCCTCTGTATTTGCTCTCGTGAAGTTTTCTCTTTATGGTTGACTTGGATAATGATATGCCTACCTCCTGGAGAGTGTTCTTCCCTTGGCTGGATGTTGTGAAGGGGTTTTTCTTTACCATGGAAAGGATCCTACGATCATCCACCACTGTTGTCTTCCGTGGACGTCCAGGCCTTTTTGTGTTGCAGAGCTCACCAGTGCTTTCTTTTTTTCTCAGAATGTACCAAACTGTTGATTTGGCCACTCCTAATGTTCCTGCTATTTCTCTGATGGGTTTTCTTTTTTTTTTGCAGCCTAAGGAGGCCCTGATTCACTTGCATTGAGAGCTCCTTTGACCGCATGTTGTGGGTTCACAGCAACAGCTTCCAAATGCGAATGTCACACCTGGAATCAACTCCAGACCTTTTACCTGCTTAATTGATGATGAAATAACGAAGGAATAGCCCACACCTGTCCATGAAACAGCTTTTGAGTCAATTGTCTAATTACTTTTGGTCCCTTGAAAAAGAGGGGGCTACATATTAAAGAGATGTAATTCCTAACCCCTTCCTCCAATTTGGATGTGAATACCTTCAAATTAAAGCTGATAGACTGCACTTTAATCCCATATGCATTATTTAACTGTAACTTGAATTTATTTTGGTATACAGCCGAAATAACAAAACTCCTACAAGGGACGAAACGCGTCAGAGAACAGGAATCTCTGTGATGTCCAGCACCATGTTCTAATAAAGCTGATTTTAACCTTTATCCTTGGCTGAGATCCTATCTATGCAGTGACTGCCTACAAACTTACCTTTCACTGCTACCTTACCTTTGGCTGGAGCACGCCAACGATCCCCTGCTTCAGAGGACGCAAACCACGGAGCCGCTTACCTCTGCAGTCCCAAGGCTTACCGGCATCCGTGACACATCCTCGGAACTCGCCCCGGAGCAAACAGAACGGCGACGGCGATGACGTCATTCTAAAGCGCAGCCACTGTGGAGCTCAGACCGGGACGCCATCGAAGGAACAGCGCAGATACCAGGCGGGTAAGGGCAGCGGGTCTCGGTTACTCTGTGAGTACGGGAGGGGAGTCCACCACGGCTTCACTCCTTGTTCTCTATACCATTCCCTGCATAACTGGCCCCCCTCCTAGGTTAACAGTCTGTTTCCCCGTTCCTTCGTTTATGCATGTTATGGACATTTATACTTTTTAATAGCAGTGGGACCGTTTCTCTCCTTATTCATATGCATTTGAGGTGGCTTATTTAACCCATAGATATACCTCGTTAGAGCACCGGACATCTTGGGGTTCATTCCCCCTATCCTATATCACATACCACCTTTACCCACCCCGCTACCCACAATAAACATTAAAACACAATACTAGCCAATAGTCATTGATTACCAGTGTGGTGACCTACAGTATGCCCTCAATGGGAGCAAAGATAACCCCAATAGAAATGAATAAGCACCCTACTACCTACCCTCTCTACCCCCAACAAACCCCACCCCAAGCCAAAAAAAAAGCCCCGGAGACCCCCTGCTTCAAGCCTATGTAATAAAAATAAAATAAAAACAGCCTGATCGCCTGTAAGGACTGTGCAGAAAGAGGCACCGCTTCTCTCCGCGCTCTCTGCGCAGCTCTTCCAGACTGGTGCGCCCCGGGAGTCCCATTCAGAAGCAGGGACCCCTGCTGTATTAACCCTGATGGGAAATTAATGTACTAAGCTTTCAGGCACAGGGAAACTGCGGTCAAGCCACGGTCAGCCTCCATTAAGCAGCAGTTTCCTTGCGGACAAAATGTTCATAAATCATGGTCCACCTGTACTCACCTGACCACTCTCCTGTGCAGTGTTCCATTGGCGCGCTCTCGTCCTGAAGTTAAAGAAGTGTAGAAAAAATAGCTAAACTCTTTGATAAAGCGCCAAAGTGTATGGAACACATTAGATAGTGGTAAAGTGAAATAAGGCGCAAACAAATAAAAAGTGAACACTAATAATAAGTGACTAATCTAAATCTTAAATAGGTGATAATGTGATAAAATTTAAATGAATACAGCTTCACCCCCTGCTCTTGAACCCACTTGGAAGGGGTAGTCTTCACTCTTCCCCCACAGTACCAGCAAAACACACAAAATCCACGGGGAGCATGGGGAGGAAACAAAAATAAATTTATACTTCTCTGCTGTATGCTCCGATCTGAATGAAAACTCCCACTCTACGCGTTTCGAAAGCGACTGGAAGAAAGCAGTCACTTTCAAAACACGTAGAGTGGGAGTTTTCATTCAGATCGGAGCATACAGCAGAGAAGTTGCAGGAGGATCCAGCACTCACCGAGCGGCGAACCTGGAAGTGACGTCAGACGCCAGTCGGAGCAGTGTAACAGCTGACCTGGGGCTGAGGCAGAGGAGTGGGGGAACGTTGCGGGACGGTGAGCCAGCTGGCTAAAATCTTCCTACACTAATGCAGTGTGATATGCCCGTATTTTATTGTTAGAATGTGAGTATAATATTTTATTGTTATAAAGCTATTTTATCTCGAGTGATCTGTGCTATGCCAATTTTTCTCTCAACATTGGGGTACGTGATCCTGGGGACCCGATCCACTCTGATGACAACTGCATCATCCACTTACCTGTGACTGTTTGAGTCAACCCTGCCTATTTGACTCTTACATCTTGTAAGTAGTCAATTCATTAGAGCCAAGTCATTTGAAGGCTTTTTTCCACGTTGCCATTTTTTGCTGCACTTAAATTTATTTTTGTTTCCTCCCCATGCTCCTTGTGGATTTTGTGTGTTTTGCTGGAACGCATTAGAGACAGAGGATAATTTCCACTTAATAATGCTCAAATAAATGCTTTTTGTATGTTACGGTCTTGCATCCAGTGCTGTATTTTTGCCCAGGCTTGGCTTTTTTTTCTACAATCCATTTCATACACACCTCTTTCTTCGATTTCAGGCACATTAAATGCAGCCACAACAGCATTTCTCTTTTTCAATGGTTCTTGTAACTGATTTATTTATTTTATACAAAGTGAATGATCAGCTTCTGTACTGCTGGAAGATGCCACCAGAGACTTAATTGCCCCCCTGTGCATTTTTCAGCCTTTCCACAAGCTGCTCTTTCTCCCTACAAAATTTCTTATTCCCTAACGGTATAATTTTTAAATCCTGCACTTTTTCTTCTAAATCCTGTTTTTGCACTCTTTTTTTTTTTTGCCTGATTTTATACTGTTCTGCTATCCAGCGGGCAGCAAAAATCAATTCAGTCTTTCCCTTTGATTTGGAAAGGTGTTTTTCAGTTATTGCCCTAGTCATATAATTCTGAGCCTGAAGCCATATGGATCTGAGGCTCTTTCTATACATTTAAAAATAACATCAGTGCTTGTGAACTTAGCAATCTTTTTCAGCAGACCCTCCATTATTAAATAATGTTAAATTATTGCTCAAATTGCTACACACACTTAACTGAACAATATAATAATTTATCACACAATACTATTCAATTATAAATGAGTCTATCTGACACGCTCATGCCCCACACCTGTAAGAAATAGATCTCTGTATTTCACGTTATTTTTGGGTAAGAATGGCATTGAAACGCAAACACACGTAGTATATAAAAATATTGTATTGATGTAAACAAATAAAACTGCTGTTACAATATATATTTAATAAGGTGATAAACCTCTCTGGCACCACCATCAGCAGTGACCCCCACTCTCCTGGGTCAGTCATCTTCTCAAATTTAATTTCCAACCTCACCGGGTCTGCTCCGGAATCCGACTCTGGAACCGGGTCACTCGGTGATATACTCGGGCTTGAGACTGCAGACGTCTCAATGTTGTCTACCTCAATCAACATCGCTGGAGAGCCAGCCGGTGGGGCAGCAACAGGTAGAAATGGCTCCACAGGCCACAGATAATTGATTCCGCACTGCGGACATCTGGCAGTAGTGCTGATCTCTCCTCCCGGTAACCTGCATTGGAGACACAGGCACCGGAAAGCGTCTCTGCCCCCCACCTCTACTACCAGGAGGCCTCCTGGAAGCAGATATGGGTTGATATGAAAGTCAGCCATAGTGCTCGCAGTAGTTGCTCGTGTCAGCTTGGGAACTCGACAATTCAGTCTTGCTTGCTCGCCAGCTCTGTGCAACTGAAGGTGGTGAAGCTCACATCCGGCTACTCCTTCACTCAGGGTAGCGTGCTGTGATTGGCTCCCGCAGTGACCCCTCCCTCTGGTGGAGATTAGAGGAGGGTCACTCTGCTGCACGTCAGGACTCAGACTCGCCACTGAGCCAATCACTTCCCATGCAAGGGCGGGGTTCTGACTTTCGCGCCAGACTCGGTCAAGTTCCTGCAAATACCTTTCTTGTAAGGTCGGCGGGAACCACCATTTTGGATCACACTGCAGTCCATACTCACTACAAGTTTAACTTGCGTAGTTTCACCGTCTGGGATCAGGCACATCAATTGCAGGTTCACACATAATCACAATGTCTTCACAGTCTGCTCCCTCTGGTGAACGCAGAAGATTTATGCAGGACAAAAAGGGTGCGGCTACGGCTTTCGCGCCATTCCATAGCCTACTTGCAAAGGTCAATTCTGCATTCTGTACCTCCGTTGGGCACACAGTGCGTGCGCTACTCAGGCTTGGCGCGACCCGCCATTTTGCTTTGCCTTGGTGTAACTTGAATGTACCTCAGGCTAGGCAAAACTCTCTCTATGCAGCATACTGCAAACTATTGCAGACCAATACAAGTACTCTGTGGATGATAGTCTTGTTACTGGCTAGAAGCACTTAGGATCTGCCCTGAAGCACTTAGAACGTCACCTACTGTTGGCTACATATAGCGCAGACCCTACCAGAAGTTCAGAGGCTTGAGGACTGGAGTTCAGTATTGAATGAATGTATTTTGGTACGCTGTTCCATCTGGTAATTGTTAGATGGCAAATAGGTCTAAGAATAACATATTGGTGACTGAAAATATAAAATGCATACATTGCTCTTAGCCCCTTTTACTAATGGGGTGGGGGAGATGTGATCATTTAACAGGGCAGTGCCTAAGGACAGCGGCATGTTTATTACATTCAAAGGAACTGAGTATGAGCATTTTAAACCATGTTTTCATTTTTAATTTTCCAAAGTAACTAATTATTTAGTGGGGGTTTACAGTATTTAGCCAATGTCTTTGTGTTCCAGTCTTCAACGCGACAGGTAAATTATTCTTAGTTTTGCAGAGAAATTATGATTCCGTCATTACTCAGACTGATAAACATAGGTGGGTGATATGCGTGAATTCAGCCTTCCTAGAGAAGAGTAAAACATTTATTTTTCAAAACAAATACGTAATATTATTATTATATTTTATTTTTATGGTGCTAATATATTCCGCAGTGCAGGACGATCTGGGACTAACGACAAGAACAAAACCTAACATACATACAACTTAAGACATAAAGAAACAATAGGACTCGGTAATGAGGTTCTGCCTGAGATTCTTACAATTTCAAAGCAAAGTAGTTTATTTAAGAGGATTGAATCTTTCTAAGAAAGCTAATTACATTGATAAAATGTGAAAAAAAAATCAAAACAATATTTTTTACCAGCTACATGGGATTGCCACTTGAAAGACTCTAGACAGATGGAAATATATTAGGAATGCTGGCCTGTCTGTGACGACCAAACACTAGAAATGCGGAAAACTCAAATAAAAACTTCAGGATAAAAACCGTACCCATTTCAAAGTGATTTTAAGATTAATGTTTTTCAGGGAAAGAAGAGTTAAAAGAGAATGCTTAGTGGACATTTTGAAACAGCTGTCTGTGAGAATATTTACTGGCTATGCCCTTCTTTAACCCAGGCTGCGCTGAAAAGCTGTGTAATACGGTAGGCATAAACTTACAGGGGGTGTCCATGTTAAAATGGATAAGAAGCAAAAGAGGTGCTCATTTGCACGTAATTTCCAGTCTGCAGTGGAAGCACTGTATGCTAAGAGATAATGCAGGTTGCAGACCTGTCTGACAGACGTGAATGTGCTTACAAGTTATATTTTATTATATTTTAAAAGAAAAATGAATTAGAAATGAATGTGTGCAGTATTCACTTGATGTAAAGAAATGGACTTTGGACACGGACCACAAAATGTTTTTTTGTTGTTGTTTTTATCACGTTTTGGAGGAAAAAGTACTTGTCATGAGATTTGCTGGGAGAAATGCTCTTCAAAGCTTTGTCTTTACAGTAGACAGAGTAAAGCAGCTGCTGTGATGCAAATGTCAGATAATGCTTGAAGGTCATCACAGTGAAAGTCATCCATGTGACCAGAGTGCCCTTTATATCCAAACGCCTCTAGTGTTGAATGCAGAGGGGTGACACATTCTTCTCTACAGTATATGTACATTACATTTGACTAATTTTTTTCTGGACTCTTCAAGGAAAATCTCTGACTGTCTTTATGACTTGTATAATCAATGTGAGTGAAAGGAGAAACGAGCGCAAAAAATACTGTGAATATAAACGAAGGATACTTATAGTCCCGAATTCGAATGTATGAGGTCTTGATGGGTGCAGCAAAGTGTAGTAGGTGGGTTCTTCAACCACTAGAGATTTGTAGAGTAGGAGGATCCAGATAATATGAAAAAAGGGAGAAGAAGGAGGGGGGAAGAGAAAACACAATAGTGTAATCCTATATGGAATCTGTATAAATAGAAGTGGTAGTGCACTCACATTTAGTAAGATCAAGCAGGCATTTCGGTTAATCAATGTATGAACATGTTCTTGCTTTGTTCTAATGCAGGGGTACACAAACTTCCTGCGCTGCACGCCACCCCCCATGCCTGCTCTTCCCCTTGGTCAAGCCCCCCTTACCTTTAATGCGGAGTCAAATGACCCTGCGGCATCATTTGACACTGCATTGCCATGGTGACAGGCGTCAAATGATTCCGCGGGGTTACATGACCCCACGGCATCATTTGACGCCCGTCGCCATGGAGACGCATGGACCGAAGCCTGGTGAGTTTACTGAGGCCTCACACTGAAGAGCACAGGGCCTTTGTAAATGCCATGCCCCCCCCCCCCAAAAAACCTATTGTGCCACAACCCCCCAGTGAGCATACCCCTGTTCTAATGTATTGTTCTTTCTTGTGAATTACAGATTCTGAATGTATGATTTTGCTACTGTGCTGCCTACATGTAATATACGATACCATGTAAAAGGTGCAATATGGCTCAAATTACCTTTAGTACAGTAATATCTAGGACAACAACAAAAAGATGCAGTGTGAGAGATTAGGAAAAAAATAATTGTCAATAAACTATTACCTTTAAATTCCATATGTAGAAATATTGTTTAGAAGCCTCACTATATATTTTTTTTACCTCATCTACTATGCAACTACAGTACTGTATGTAACTATGCAACTACAGCTCAACCCCGTTATAGCATGATCCGCTACAATGCAGATCCGCAATAACGCGTCTGAGCGTGGCTCCCGATTTAAAAACATCTCCAATTTTTTTTTTCTGCGAAATGTCCACCGCACGTGGACTTACCCGGCATCTTTGCTCTCTCCTCTATCCCTGCTTCATCGGCTGCGTCCATCTCCAATGTTTTTTTTTTTTTTTTTTTAATAACATTCAAACCTCCCCCCCTACACTAATAATTTTAGCATACCATGCAGGAATTGAACCCATGACGCTTTATACACTAGTAGGGATTCTCTACCATTGCACCATAAGATTGGTGTGATGTCATTTACTCTAAAGTGTGCTAATAGAGCTCTACTATAAATAAATATAAATAAATATAAATAAATAAAGAGTTTAAAAAGAAAAAGTTAAGTGAACACTCGCAATCTGTGGTCTTGATTAATAGCACTACACACTATTTAAAAAGTTAGGTAAACCGCCGCCACTCCAGCTGGCCTCCGTCTTTGGCCCTTCTCTACACTTCTGGCATCGCTGGGTCCCTATGGCAACATCGGCGTCCTTCTTTCTAAAGTGAGGCTTGTAATACTACAAATTGGTCACCTAATGTGTTTCACTGGTATCTACCAGCTTCCTCATGGATAGAGAGATATAGATATATTAATATATAATATATACACTACCGACACACTTTATCACACTGCGGCCAGATCCGCAAGCCGGGAGATTTCCCGGCTTGCTAGTGGCCGCCCCTCGGCGTGCCGCGCGTCATAGACGCGCGGTCACGCGTCTTCGGGAGCGTGCGCCCCCTGCACGCGCGTCCAGGGGCTCCCCGAGGGAGCCCTGGTGTCCCGCGATCGCGGGACAGCGGCAGGGGGTTCCGGGGGACCCGGCGGACCCGGCAGCGGTAGGGAGAGCGCCCCGATCGGAGGGCGCTCTTCCGCTGCTTCGGCGCGCGCCCGTCACTCTCGGGCGCGCGCCAGGCTACTGCTGCGGCCAAGAACGGGCAAATGCTCGAATAAACTTGGCCGCAGCAGTATATACACAGTTAGGTCCGGAAATAATTGGACACTGACACAATTTTCATAATTTTGGCTCTGTACGCCACTACAATGGATTTGAAATGAAACAACCGTGATGCAATAAAAGTGCAGATTTTCAGCTTTAATTCAAGGGGTTGAACAAAAATATCGTATGAAACATTTAGGAATTGCAACTATTTTCATACACAGTCCCCTTTTTTCAGGGGCTCAAATGTAATTGGACAAATTAACACTATCATAAATAAAATGTTCATTTTTAATATTTTGTCAAGAATCCTTTGCAGGCAATGACTGCTTCAAGTCTGGAACGCATGGACATCACCAAACGCTGGGTTTCCTCCTTTGTGATGCTTTGCCAGGCTTTTACTGCAGCTGTCTTCAGTTGTTGTTTGTTCGTGGGTCTATCTGCCTTAAGTTTTGTCTTCAGCAAGTGAAATGCATGCTCGATCGGGTTGAGATCAGGTGATTGACTCGGCCATTACAGAATATTCCACTTCTTTGCCTTAAAAACTCCTGGGTTGCTTTCGCAGTATGTTTTGGGTCTTTGTCCATCTGTAAAGTAAGGCGCCGTCCAATCAACTTCGCTGAATTTGTCTGAATCTGAGCAGACAATATATCCCTATACACTTCAGAATTCATCCGGCTGCTCCTGTCTTCTGTCACATCATCAATAAATACTAGTGACCCAGTGCCATTGTAAGCCATGCATGCCCATGCCATCACACTGTCTCCACCATGTTTTACAGATGATGTGGTATGCTTCGGATCATGAGCCGTTCAAGCCTTCTCCATACTTTTTTCTTCCCATCATTCTGGTACAGGTTGATCTTAGTTTCATCTGTCCAAAGAATGCTGTTCCAGAACTGGGCTGGCTTTTTTAGATATTGTTTAGCAAAGTCTAATCTGGTCTTTCTATTCTTGAGGCTTATGAATGGTTCGCACCTTGTGGTGAACCCTCTGTATTTTCTCTCGTGAAGTCTTCTCTTTATGGTAGACTTGGATAATGATATGCCTACCTCCTGGAGAGTGTTCTTCACTTGGCTGGATGTTGTGAAGGAGTTTTTCTTTACCATGGAAAGGATCCTACGATCATCCACCACTGTTGTTTTCTGTGGGTGTCCAGGCCTTTTTGTGTTGCAGAGCTCACCAGTGTGTTCTTTTTTTCTCCGAATGTACCAAACTGTTGATTTGGCCACTCCTAATGTTCCTGCTATCTCTCTGATGGATTTTCTTTTTTTTTTTTGCGGCTTAAGGTTGGCCTGTTTTGCTTGCATTGAGAGCGCCTTTGACCGCATGTTGTGGGTTCACAGCAACAGCTTCCAAAAGTGACTGCCACACCTGAAATCAACTCCAGACCTTTTACCTGCTTAATTGATAATTAAATAACGAAGGAATAGCCCACACCTATCCATGAAACAGCTTTTGAGTCAATTGTCCAATTACTTTTGGTCCCTTGAAAAAGAGGGGGCTACATATTAAAGAGATGTAATTCCTAAACCCTTTCTCCAATTTGGATGTGAATACCCTCAAATTAAAGCTGATAGACTGCACATTAAGCCCATATTCATTATTTAACTGTAACTTGAATTTATTTTGGTACACAGCCGAAATAACAAAACTTGTATCAGTGTCCAATTATTTCCGGACCTAAATATATATATATATATATATATATATATATATATATATATATATATATATATAAGATATATGGCTGGGGAGCTGAATGGGGAAGCTATTGGACTTTTTCACCACAAAGAGTTAATTTAATCCTCCTTGGAAAGGCTATTCAGGTGATAACTAATGAAGCTAATCAACCTGTTCTGAATAGTCAGGAAGTGCTTTAAAAGGCTGGAAGCTGCAAGTCACAGAGAGACAGTTTATCCCAGAGAAGGGATGAGACAGAGGAGCTCCCCAGCTAATGGAGGCTGGTAAAAGAAGTCTGAGAGACACTGCTGAGAGAGCTGTGCTGAAGCAGTGACGTCTGGTTGCAGAGGACCTTAAAGGACTAAAGATAAGGCAAGCGCTTTGTTATTATCTGCAGAGACTTTGTATGTATTGTACATGTTTTGGGGCTGACAACTGGCTTAGCTGGCAGCCGGGTTAGTAAGGGTTGCTGCTGAAATGTGTAATTAGCTTTCCTAAAGGAAATAGGATTTGATTTTATTATTTGGTTTTTCTCAAAGGGACGGTGGGCCTATTCATATTATTTATCCCTGTAAATAAATCCCAAGAATAGAGAAATACAGTGTTTCCTGCCTCATTTGGGACAAAAGAGACTGCAATGTGGTGTCGGCATCACAATATATAAAACCACTGCTTGACCTTGATAAAGAGCTCACGCTCAAAATGCATAGGTGTGGGCTGTGTTCCCATATGTTGCCTTTCTAATGATTCATTAAATTTGACATTTTTTCATCCATGAGTGCGCTTTTTGCCTGACTAATCTAACTGTTTGGTAGTAGTGCTCAGTTTTCTTGTTTCCTTACTCCATGTCTACTATGAAAACGGAGGCACACCTTACCCCAGGACCAAGGTATTGATTCATCAAGAGGTTGCAATCAAATGTGAGTTATTGGTCTCTATTTCTTTACACCATTCCTGTTTATACCACATCGATGTTTATATGTTAGGACACTAGAGTTTGTTGTTTCCTTACCACAGTGCCAGTGGGATCTCTACCAACTAATTCAAAATATTGTGGGTTATGATGTCTTTAAGGAGGTGTATTGAATACAACTTTATACCATAGGGGTATTGCACCAAAGGACTTAAGAAGCTTATTAAGCAATTGTGCCTGATTTTTTCTGGAGCACCACACAGTTTTTTCTCATGGGCACCATCCAGTAACATGAAGCCTGCAAAACAGAACAGGTTACCGCAGATGTATAACGTAACAATATACAGTTACACAGACAATTACCCATATCATCCACTGGTTTACAGCGATGATGAATGCTTATCTATTCTTCCAACGGGAAGAAAAAGAAAAACCTCACTTATAATATTTAGGGTCGGGCTTCTTTACTACCCGCCCATCAAATAACTTGGTCCAGATGTAATACACCTCTGGAGGACCAGGGCACTGCCTAACTTCTACCCTATACTTGTAGATACATGTACCCACTAGCCATTCGTCCATAACAGAACGTATTTTGGAGTCAGTAATTTATCTGTCATCAGAAGTTTTGGTCTTTATATTTTCTACAACTGCCTGTCTGAGCTACTCCTGGTGGTTGTTGTCTATCTCATCCGTAAGTGGTTCAGGTACATATGGAAAAGTATATCCACGAGACTGACGGTACCGGTTAAAAATAGCCCTGTCAGCTCTACTGACCTTCAGAATCTTACGGTTAGCTCCCTGACCAGGCAGTACCCAAAATTTAGGCTCACTGAGCTCTACCTCCTGATAGAATACAGAGGGTGAATTGTAGTTGGTGGGTGGTCACAGCAACAGGAACTCAGCCGGATGCATAAATGAATAAAAACAGCTTTATTGCACTATAGTGCTGCGCATCACAAAACGGAGAACACCTCTGATGCGTTTCGGTCCGTCAGAGGTGTTCTCCGTTTTGTGATGCGCAGCACTATAGTGCAATAAAGCTGTTTTTATTCATTTATGCATCCGGCTGAGTTCCTGTTGCTGTGACCACCCACCAACTACAATTCACGTTACTGCGACTACCGGTGTGGAGCACGCAAGCTACGAAGCAGAGCTGGGAGCTGACCTTCATGATTCCCCTCCTGATGAGCACATAGAAATTATTCATTACGCCCGCTTAAAGAGATTCAGGATCGCTGAGACCCAGGGCGCTCTTTACTACCATCCGCAGCATAGCTGCCGGCCCTCGGGGATGACGTCACACGCCAGCGCGACACCCGAGGAGACGAGACCAGCCAGACACAGGCATTGAAGAGACCGGGTCGGGTAAGGGCAGCAGGCTTTTCCAGTGTGAGCACACGAGAGGGGTGGCCTTTTGGTTGCCTCTTTTCTTGTCTCAGATTTCCCCTGTGCACTAGCCCCCCACCCAGGTTGCACTCCATACCGTTATCTGCCAGAGCCTGGCTGTTGTTCTCCTTCACACAGGATATTTAAGCCTGCCCAGTAGCTGTTCATTTTCTTTTATACATGTACAAGAGACTGTTTACACACCACTAATACCAGTCCTGTTGTGGATATTGGGAGCACCGGACACTTGGGGTTCATTCCCTTATACTACAAATAGAAGACAGAGGGGCCCGTAGGTACTCTCACCCCTAAATTAATTTTGCCCATCCTCCTACGAAGGGCTTCAGCTATTTCCTCTTGGGACAGTTGACCTTCTTTCCACCAGTGGTCCATGATAGGACCATCCACCAGCAGCAGCCGTGTTCTATTTAAACTGGCGGAGAAGTCCTGAAACATTGGGTCCCACCACTTAAAGGGTTCTCCGGACTGATTTTACTCATGTGAGCTACTGGACCTTGTGTCCATCTGAGAGGACACACCAGAAGTAGCGGATTGTTGGAACAGGGATGAGTCCCTAAATGACTTAAATGACCCAGGGGTCTTAGCTACCGGTATTCGTTTTGCATAGGATATTTCTCCCTCAGAATCATCCTCAGACCACCCATCTTTTCCACCAAAGTCACAATCCCTCAAGTCCGTTGACATACCAGGGGACAGGTTATCACTTTGGAACTTGATTAACACAAAGATGGCGGGAGCAGGGGCTGGTGAACTGAACCTAGCAATGTTCATGACCAGTCCAGTATGTGTACCTTTAGGTCGGCCATGACCTCTAGGGGATGGTACAAGGGCCGCGTTGAATGAGCCTCGGGTCTGACAACCTCTTCCCTGGAATGGGGTCGTGATGGGGCAGGGGCAGTGGAGTACTGCTCGCCACTCACCCCATCTCTGAGTCAGGTTACGCAGTGGAAGCGGCGGCCATCTTGTCGATGTCATCTGATAGGGCCAACCTCGCGAGAGCCTCTGGCAGGCACAAGTTTGGCGGCGGCGATGACGCCATATCCGGCGGCGCCGGAAGTGCATCACCCCGCGGCACACCAAACAAGGCTCCGCCTGGCTTCTCGTCTGGCAAGGCTGCAGCGGACTTCTTTTGGGCGGAAGAAGATGTCGCCTCACCCAGCTGAAGTTAGGGAATGTCATCGGGCTCCACAGCGGACGGGCCTGTGACAGCGCCGATGTCTTCCTCGAGCGTGGGGCTCCTCCAGGGCCCCGGCACCACCACGGCCTTCAGGACAGACGTCGCTGACTCAGGACTCCGCCGCGGGACACAGGTATGAGTAGCAGTTTTCTCTGCATGTGTCTGGCAGCTGTGTTCTTCATCGGAAGAGGAAGGCAAGTACACCTACGGGCGCCTCGCGCCCTCCGGTAGCAATTGGCACAGAGCAGGCCTGCTCCGGCACCACCAGTGGAGATGCACCCAACACCCCCATGCACCCAACACCCCCGGGCAGTCAACTCACCCTCCAGACATGACAACACCGGTTCCAGTCCTAGAACCGTCGGGATTTGGACCGCTGGAGTTGTCTCGGCCACCGGTCCGTTGGGGCTTGGTCGACCAGGTATCCAGGCATACGGGCCCACAAGAGGCCCTGAGAGGTAGATATTAGGCTCCAACCGCATTCCACGACCGTAGGGCTTGGCCGTAGGCCGACAGAGGCACAGGCATCGGACAGACTGCAGGGGCCACACCAGCTGGTGTGGAGGCCGGTCTATTGGTTGAAAAGCAGCTAATGGTGGTACAGGGCTGGCAGGTCTCATATAC
>WSYH01014478.1:0-15598 GCA_036426205.1 Ascaphus truei | reverse complement strand
TGACAGTTTTAGAAATGTTTTGAATGTGAGGGCAATGTGAGAGGAGTCGAGTGTGGACCCCAGGCAGCGTGCTTGGGCTACTGGGTAGATGATCGTAGTTCCAACATAATGTTGAAGGAGGTAGTAGGGCAAGGTTTGGGAGGAAGTATGAGAGCTCTGTTTTAGCCAGTTAGTTTAGGCGCGGAGGGCCATCCAGATGATATGAGCAGAGAACATCATGAACTTTGGTTTGTACAGAGTGTAAGGTCGGGTGTGAGAAGTATATTTTGTGTCTGTCAGGCATAAGTGATAATTAACACAAATGTTATTAGGTCACCTAGAGAGTGTATACAGAAAGAGAAGAGGTCCCAGGACAGAGCCCTGGGGTACCCCCACGAGAGATCATAGAGGAGGAGAGGTTTAGCAGAAGAGACACTGAAAGTAATGTGAGAGGTAGGATGAGATCCAGGATAGAGCTTTGTCGATCCAAAGTATGGAGATGTGAAGGAAAGAGTGTGGTTCCACGGTGTCAAATGCTGCAGAAGGTCGATAATATGAGCAGAGTGTAATGACCTTGTCTTTGGCGCATGGAGGTCGTCAGTTATTTTAGTGAGGGGCTGTTTCCTGAGTGAGCAGTACGGAAGCCAATTAGAGGGTCTAGAGAGAATAGGTTGTTGAAAAATGGAGCAACCGAGAGATACAAGACGTTCAAGGAGTTTGGGCAAAAGGCAGGAGGGAGACAGGCTATATTAGAAAGACAGGTAGGTCAGCTTGCTGTTTTTGATAATGGTATACTGTTGCATGTTTGAAAGGAGGATGGAAGGTTCCAGAGCAGAGGGAGGATTTTAAAAATTGTGTGAGCGTAGGGATTAAGTAGGTAGTCAATCGTCTTTTTCCTCCGCAATATAACAAAGATACGCCCTTTCCTCTGTTGCTCGACTGCTAAAACTCTGACTCAGGCCCTCATTCTCTCCCGTCTTGATTACTGTAACCTCCTGCTGTCCGGCCTTCCTGCCTCTCACCTGTCTCCCCTACAATCTATCCTAAACGCTGCTGCCAGAATCACTCTACTCTTTCCTAGATCTGTCTCAGCATCTCCCCTCATGAAACCCCCCTCCTGGCTTCCGATCAAATCCCGTATCTCGGGGCAGGGACACCTCTTCCTTAATGTTACTTTTATGTGTGAAGCACTTATTCCCATGAGCTGTTATTTATATTATCTGTTAATTATTTGATTACCACATGTATTACTACTGTGAAGCGCTATGTACATTAATGGCGCTATATAAATAAAGACATACAATACAATACAATTAGCAGCATTCGGTTTTCCATTAATTCGTGCAGAGTCCTAGAAACCATACAAATCCTGTGGAAGCCATACAATATCTTTTCATATTTTTGATAGAAGAAATGGATAAACCGTTAATGACTAACACAACATAAGAAAATATATATATATATTTAAAAAAAAAAATCATAATTATGTAGGATCAGAAGAACCACAACAACTCTTGTTTGAATGTTCTGATGGTATATTGAGTTGAATTTTAGAGTGGCTTGGGAGGTTTTGAACCCACATACCTGAGACAGCTGTGGTTTAATTTAATCTGAGCCACAAGCCCTGATCTCCGTGCAGAAGTCATATCGGAACCAAAATGTTTTAGATTCGCATTCATTTCGGACCTCGCTGTATTTAGCCCTCCCTATACAAATGTCCCTCCCCTGTGTCAGTAAAAAAATCATACGTGCTGCGTACCGCGTACTATACTGTGATTGTGAACCGCTTTGAATCCCATTGGGGAAAAGAACGCTATAAGAAATAAATGTATTATTATTAATATTCCATTGCTGCCTTTTCACATCAGCAGGGGTAGGGAGGGTGAGAAGAGGGCTGCTGATCCCCGCAGTACACAGAAAGAGAGAAATACATATAGGGGCAGAGCTGACTTGATAGCATTGCAAGCAGCACCATCACTAAATGATAAATAGATCAAGATAAGAAATAATTCAAAGAGACAGAAAGCAGAGGACATTGGGCAGAGAAGCAGAGCAGACTGCAAGTCTTGCGCAGAGGGGCACAGAGAAAAACGACAAGATTTCAGTGGGGTTAATCCTTTACTGTGTGTGTGTGTGTGTGTGTGTGTGTTTTGTGTATGTGTGTATATGTATGTGTGTATGTATGTGTGTATATGTATATAGCCCCCCTGGAGTTGAGGACCACATTGTTTGTTGAATATACTGACGAGGGTGGTGACCAGATTCTTCAATTGTACCCAACTATTCGGACGACACTCCTGACTAACTAAAAATGTTTTGTTTAAGTACAGAGAGCGGTCCACACATCGAGATTGTATTGTATTGTATTGTATGTCTTTATTTATATAGCGCCATTAATGTACATAGCGCTTCACAGCAGTAATACATGTGGTAATCCAATAAATAACAGATAATATAAATAACAGATCATGGGAATAAGTGCTTTAGACATTAAGGAAGAGGAGTCCCTGCTCCGAGGAGCTTACAGTCTAATTGGTAGGTAGGGAGAACGTACAGAGACAGTAGGAGGGAGTTCTGGTAAGTGCATCTGCAGGGGGCCAAGCTTTATGTGCCATGTGTTCAGAATAGCCACAGTCCTATTCATATGCTTCTTTAAGCAAGTGTGTCTTAAGGTGGGTCTTAAAGGTGGATAGAGAGGGTGCTAGTCGGGTACTGAGGGGAAGGGCATTCCAGAGGTGAGGGGCAGTCAATGAAAAAGGTTTAAGGCGGGAGAGGGCTTTAGATACAAAGGGGGTAGAAAGAAGACATCCTTGAGAAGAACGCAAGAGTCTGGATGGTGCATAACGAGAAATTAGGGCTGAGATGTAAGGAGGGGCAGAAGAGTGTAAAGCTTTAAAAGTGAGTAGAAGAATGGAGTGTGAGATGCGGGATTTGATCGGAAGCCAGGAGAGGGATTTCATGAGGGGAGATGCTGAGACAGATCTAGGAAAGAGTAGAGTGATTCTGGCAGCAGCGTTAAGGATAGATTGTAGGGGAGACAGGTGAGAGGCAGGAAGGCCGGACAGCAGGAGGTTACAGTAATCAAGACGGGAGAGAATGAGGGCCTGGGGTGGTCCACGGTGTCAAATGCTGCAGAGAGGTCGAGTAATATGAGCAGAGTGTAATGACCTCTGTCTTTGGCAGCATGGAGGTCGTCAGTTATTTTAGTGAGGGCTGTTTCCGTGGAGTGAGCAGTACGGAAGCCAGATTGTAGAGGGTCTAGGAGAGAATAGGTGTTGAGAAAATGGAGCAAGCGAGCGCATACAAGACGTTCAAGGAGTTTAGAGGCAAAAGGCAGGAGGGAGACAGGCCGATAGTTAGAAAGACAGGTAGGGTCAAGCTTGCTGTTTTTGAGTAATGGTATGACTGTTGCATGTTTGAAGGAGGATGGAAAGGTTCCAGAGCAGAGGGAGGAGTTAAAAATGTGCGTGAGCGTAGGGATTATAGTAGGAGCAAGAGGTTTTAGGAGATGGGAGGGAATGGGGTCAAGAGGGCAAGTGGTAGAGGGAGAAGAGGCGATCAACAGCGACACATCCTCCTCTGAGACAGTGGAAAAAGAGTCAAGGAAGGCAGGAGGAGAGTTAGGAAGAGGTGTAGGATGGGAGGAAGAAACAGAGGGGATGTTCTGACGTATGGATTCCACCTTTTCCTTAAAATAGTCAGCAAAGTCCTGAGCGGAGATGGAGGAAGGAGAGGCAGCGGAGGGTGGTTTGAGAAGAGTATCAAAGACAGAGAACAGTCGGCGTGGGTTAGACTTGTGCATGTTGATTAGTGAATAAAAGTAGGCTTGTTTAGCTTGCGAGAGGGCAGAGTTGAAACAGGATAGCATAAATTTGTAGTGAAGGAAGTCTGCGAGAGTATGAGATTTCCTCCAGAGGCATTCAGAGGAACGAGTGGAGGAACGCAGCATGCGCGTGTGGGAATTTAACCAGGGTCTAGGGTTAAAAGGGCGAGTGCGGCAGAGAGAAAGCGGGGCATGTAGATCAAGAGAGGAGGACAAGGCAGAGTTGTAGTTCCTGACCAGTTTGTCAGGGTCTGTAGCAGATCTGAGAGAGGAGAGGGAGGAGTGTAACGTGGACTCAAAGTCAGGTAAGTGAATAGAGCGCAGGTTTCTGCAGAACCGGGGTGTAGATGGAGGTGGAGAAGTTGAGAAGCGAGATAGAGAGAATGAGATGAGGTGATGGTCAGAGAGAGGAAAAGGGGAAATGGAGAAATCAGAGAGAGAGAAATTTTTTGTGAAAACCAGGTCTAAGTAGTGGCCATCCTTGTGGGTGCTGGCTGCAGTCCACTGTTGAAGGCCAAAAGAAGAGGTTAGAGAAAGAAAGCGGGAAGCCCAAGGGAGAGAGGGGTCATCAATGTGGCAATTGAAGTCCCCAAGGAGAAGAACAGGGGAGTCTGAGGAGAGGAAGAAAGAGAGCCAGGATTCAAAGTGAGAGAGAAAGGCAGAAGGGGGATGAGTAGAGGTAGGTGGGCGATACATGACCGCCACATGAACAGGGAGAGGAGAGAAGATCTGGACAGTGTGAACCTCAAAGGAGGGAAAGGCAAGAGAGGGGGGAATAGGAATAGTTCGGTAATGGCAGAGAGAGGAGAGCAGGAGCCCCACACCTCCACCCCTGCCATCAAGGCGCGGAGTGTGGGAGAAGGAAAGAAAGGAAACAGGCCACCACTAAAGAGGGCAGCTTACCAAGCAGACTGTCAGACTCGTTTTTGAAAGCCGTTCTCATTTAAGCAAGAGCAAGCAGGAGTGAGGAGATAAAGAAGTCATGCACCCAGAGAGTAACTTGTAGAAGGGAGCGAGCATTCCAAAGGGACGGAGCAAAGGGAAGAGTGAGGGATTGGTGCGCGGGAGGATGAGTTGAACTGGTTGGGGGTTACCACCCAGAAGGTAGTAGACGTTTGTATTGGGAGGCGAGGACTAGAGCAGTATCATACAGGCAGGGACCAGATTGGGAGAGATTCCCACGAGAAAGGGGAGAAGCGCATGGATAGAACAAGGGGTGTGTGAGAACTGATTTGTAGGGGTGGTTTTAGTGGCATTGAGGTATAGCTTGTGTGGACGAGGACACAGGTCTAAGAGGTATTCAATGTTGAACTGAAATTACGGGGGAAAGAACAGAGAGATCGGGAGATATATGACTAGAGTTAGAGACATAAGGAACTGGTGAAGAAGGCATAATTTACAAATATGCGGTTGCAGCAATAGAAAATAAGGCGGCATTCACAGCAATAGTTAGTTTTTGAGATGTGCAGTCCTTAGTAGTGATTCCTCTTTTTCACAACGTAATCAAACAGTATCAAGCAGTAGGTGATGTCCACTTTTCCACTCTGTTTTGCAGACTTCCTTTTAACTATTCATAAAACTTGAACATATATACTTAAAAGCATATCTCTTCAAAGCTGGCTGCTATCAAGCAATGGCTGTTAGGGATTTTACTTCAATATACTTCTTTAGAAAGTTCACACTGGTTTGCACCAACAAACTTAATTAGCACATGTGAGGGTAGTTAAAACACATGGTTTTTTCTAATAAGTGGGTGTTGCATCTGCCTCGCACCATGTGTGAAAGGCTGAATTAAATTAAGACCGTAGGGGAGTATTTACAGCCAGACCAATTAAGATATTTTTTCATACCTAAAAAGAAACAATACCCCAGCATGGGAGGATATCCAGGATAGACCAGACAGACATTGAATATTGTTTATAACTCCCAAAGAACTACAACTAAATACCCATCTGGGAGGATACAGAAGCAGACTATGGAATTTTTTTTCTCAAAGACAATAACAGCATGGAGGATATCTAGCACATTAATATTTTTTACCTAAAAATAACAAAACCACAGGGAGGATATCAGGATAGACAGACAACGTGGACGATGCTTTTTACCTAAAAAGACTAAATACACACATGGAGGAGGAATGCATACTGGAATATGTTTACCCAAGAACTAATAATGGGGGAATAGCTGCCATTGATATGTTTCATCCTGATGAAAGAGAAGAGATGAAGTGATCGTTCATATAGTCTTCCGTCCTTTTTAAACTTCTAAATACTTTGAGAACATTATACTTAATACATAGTCTGCTCTTCAAAAAAGCATCTGGCTAGAGATTATCTACATAATTATATAAGTCAGACTATCTACCTTGGTGGTCATGTAACAATGATGGGACCTTTTCGAGAAATCATTAGGAGAATGCAAGACAAGTAGAGCACATTTCAATGACAACCTTCCCTGTGTCCTCAGAGGACATATTTTTGTACTACATTCCATTCTTCACGTGCTCATGTGATTGTGTAAAATGGACCCCAAAGGCTAAATATTCACAAGATTCCGCAGACACTCAAAGTCAAGATATGATGACGTATGCTGGTGCATTATCCGACAAGACTACAAACATAAGGCAATGGGTTCGAATCCCAACAACAGTCGTGACACTACTCACAGGCCTGAGAAATTAAGATGGCAGTGGGCCAGAATATTGCCAAGAAGTTACCATCGTGGACAAAGCATGGTACGTAAACTGATATCCAGGGAGACTTAAATAGACCAAGATGAAACCAACAGCCAGATAGGAGGATAAATCCAGGAATGTGTTGGGATAATGGAGAAGAGGCCTGCAAACCATAGTCTACTTTCTCGTAACCACTTATCTACCTGATTACACAGCACTCACTAGTGTAGACGATTGAACACGATTATCTAGGTATAAATAGAGTCCATCTGTAAGGGACATTCGCAATCTCTAGGAAACTAGTGCATCAGCGCACGCTGCTGGGTTCCTGGACTGCAGGAAAATGGAGGAGATGAGGTTTACCTTGTTGTCCCAATAGCTACTCCAACCCGAAGTGCTGACTTGAGTGTGCACGTGAGAACGCTGATGACGCCTAATGGCATGGAACGGGAGATCATGGTGAAAAGCCCTGCTACTTCTTTTCTGCTACTATTTTTCTTTTCTCCACAACGTCATTAAGGCTCTAAGTATGTCGTGAATTTTTCTAATTTTTTTTTTGATCAGTGTCTTTTTACCGTCTATTGCGTGTTCTCTCATTTCCCCCAAGTTTTTGCCACATATGGCGATTTCTTTCCAATTTCACAAAGAATGTGAGTAAACACACTTCTAACTACCCTGTAGATCCTGACCTGTGTTGCGTATTGCACATTGGTTCTTATGTTCTCCTTTTTTTCCCAGATAAGGGTCAATCATCCTCTGCTCCCCTTGTCTTTTTTGGAATACTCATGCTTGAGAACCAGAGACAAGTTAATTTTTGGCGGTTTGAAGTCAGGGATTACTTGTCTATTTGACATTTCCAGTAACCTCGTTGCACTTCTTACTTTTCAATATCGCTTCATATATTGTTTTAGTGTGGCTCACTCACTTTAATCTCACTTATATTTCACAATCAATTATATATTTTTATGTCACGGTTTAATTATTCATCTTTAATTCATGGGAACTTGATGGCGAAGTTTTGTTGAACCCCTTAGATTTTCACATATTTCAACCTACAAGATTATTAATCTCTAGTTGATTTGCATAATAATAGATCAAAATAAACCTGCTCACCAACCACCACTAGACAAAATTGATACGTTCTTTCAACACGATTATTTATCCAACAAATGATTGAACATTCAATATCTGTGTGAATAAGTATGTGAATCTTTAGATTCTATTACTGGTGGCACCCGCCTTGAGCAGCGAATGACTGCAACTACGCGTTTCCTCCACTAACTGATGGTCAGTCCTCCCACATTCCACGGTTTTGAGGAATTTTGGCCGCTTCCTCCTTATGGAACTGCTTCAACTCAGTGACATTTGGGTTCCTTGCATGGCAAGCTCCTATCAGGTTCTGCCACAAAATTTGTATGGGGTTAGGACGCGGGTCTCTGACTAGGCCTTCTAAATCGCAGAATTTCTTCTTGCGCATCACCATTCCTAATTCTCTGTGTGTTAGGATCATTGCTTGCTGCAATGACCCACTTGTCACTTCAGCTTTCAGCGTCACAAGATTAGGCATGGCCTGAACCTTACATCCTCTCCAATCTTCTGATACCTGCAGAATTCATGGTTGTGTCAATGATTGCAGCCATCCAGGTCCTGAGCGCAAAAGTATCCCCACACTAATCCACACTCCCCCAAATCATACTTACCAGTTGGGGATGTCGATTCTTTCGTCTCACAATGCAGTGGTTGGTTCTTCACACACAACTAACGTTTCTCACGTGAGGACAAAAAGATTCCACCTTTGGACTTGTCTCCAGAGAACATTGTTTCCAGAAATGTTGTGATCCATCAATCGTGCTCTTTGGCGAACGTTCAGAAAGCACAACTGTTCCTTTTGAGAGCATTGTTCCCTCCTGCTAGCCTTCCATGAAACTGACCTCTCATTGTTTCGTTTTTTACCTAATAGTTGGTCTGAACGACTCCATCAGCCAAAGTCGAGAGTGGCCTGTAAACTTGGATGTTACAACCTTGGGCTCTCTTTGATGACTTCCTGGAGAATGAACTTGTCTGGTTAGCTCTTTGAAGAGCATTTGTGATAGAACTGAACGCCTCCTGGTAGAGTGACTGTGGGCTTGAACTCTCTACTCCTTGTAGACTCATCTGCCCCAAATCCTTACAATGGTTTTTGTAACCCTTTCTAGACGATTGAGAATCAATAACCGATTTCTGAGGTCCTCAACGACTTTCTTTTTTGATTGCGACACGTGACTTTTTTCCCACACCCTGTTGGACAGAACACAACAAACTAACCCACAAGTGTATCAAAAGACCACACCACTCTATACGATTTATTGGGCCCTTCACACTCCCACCGAACATCTACCCAATTCTTTAACACCCACCTGAGTTTAATTATCCCCTTTAATTTGGCTGTAACACCCAGGGCTTCTTTTTTTTGCACATACCTGACTTAATGATCATTGTTTTGTCTAATTTTCATACATCGTTTTGTTTCAAAGACATGGAATTCGTAATCATATCAACCCATTGGATGATTTAAGAGAGACCTGGTTTTGATTCAAGAAGGTTATCATGAAAACTGTTTCTCCGTACATTATCTTGGGTTTTCACCAACTGTTTGTCTCTGCCACTGTATAGCACCGATTAAATATTCATTAGATCTCTATAACTGATTCACTCATTTACATAGTTTACTTTCATCATGAGCCACTGGTGCGAAACGTCCCGACTAGACTTCTTTTAGAACACTTGCATCATATACCTGGAAGATCTTGGCAAGGCCTGTCATATCTATGCAGTAACACGGGCTCAGAAAGATAGTATATTATATCACCCGAATAAGGGTCCTGTGGTTTTTTTCCTAACATGTCTCGATTATATGTGCAGCCTAACAACCTTTTCATTTTCATGTAGACCCCTTCAATTTATGGAGTCGTATTCACGATATGTGCGGGCCGTACTATATTCGGGCCAATACGCGGTTGTAATATGTATATATATCTATATCCCCTCTCCCGTGACATACATATGATACAGATATATAATGTGTAGACAGAGATAGCTTCCATGCTAACTCTGTGTTTGTACTTACTCCTACTAGTACATACCACAGCCATCGGCTTCCAGTTTGGTATAGCTATAGTTGGACAATACAAGATACCATCAACTGACACTGTTCTCTAATTTTCTACTAGAATAACTACAGTCATAAGTGCCAGTTGGGATAAAACACGAGGCGCTATGGTTGTCTGGCGTATACATTTGGAGGACATCGGGAACACGTTTCCTTTGCAGCCGTGTTCCCTCCTCCTCTTACCCTGTCTTATCTTCGACCTCCGCTCTGGTACCCCGATGCGTGCGCGCACCGCCCCCCGTCTTGCTTACAGAGCGCACGCCACTCTTCTAGAGTGGCCAGAGCTTAGTCATCCTCCCCTTCGGACTCGCCGTCACACCGTGATGACGTGCACCGTTCCCCAGCTGCGTGCAATCTCTGTTTAGAAGCCCCCTTTTCTCCTGCACCCATCCTGCCTCCACGGAGGCCGCGCCTCTGTTTCCGCCTCCTTGGGCTACTGGTTCCTTGTGCTCGACTTAAACCCTGCAATTCCTCCATCTATCCTTGTCTGAGCATAACTCCTGTAGCCTTGACTCCACTCCGTATTGTTGCTTGCCTTGCCCTTTCCTGTGCTTTCTTGCATTAACCCTTCTGTACAGTGTTCTCCTTGCTATGTAACCTCGGCTCTTACCCTTGAGCTCTGCTGATCTCTCCAACCCAGACCACGGCTGACGGACCTCCACGATTCCTTGACTGACTCTCCAACCCCCAACCACCACGGCTAACAGACCTTTGACTACTCTGACGCTATACTTCCAAGACCTCTGCAAGTATGGCTACACCCCTCTCTCCACCCAGACTCCGCGTACGTTTAGACATCCCTGCCAGCCCGCTTCCCGCTGTGGGGTGTAGTTGTTTTGCCTACTTCCTCCCACCTCGTCCGGGGTCCTGTTTCTCGTGGGCAGCACAAGCGTTACCATACTAGGTTGGCATTTCAGATGCCACCACTGACCCTGTCTCCACCACACTACAAATACCAAATATACAGAATATTATTAGAACATCAGCCAACAGTTCCATTGGGGTAACTTAACATAAAAGCGATAACCTCAACCATTTAGAGTTCTATCCTTGTGGCATTTCCATTTAGGTTTTTTTTGTTTTACATGATTCATTAAATTCTACCCAATAAAAAGTTTTTCCCCCGCAAAAGACAAGTTTGTGCATTTATTGATGGTCGGGCGCATGTCAGTAACCACCCTTTCCCTACGGTAAATCATGAAGCTCTACTCAAGTTCTTTCTGACATGCTGGTACATAACCTGTACAGTGAGCAGCATCAGCTTAAACTATGCTGTGATGGTGGGCAAGGCAAGAGTCCCTCATAAACCATCGCCCTTGGTCAAAACTTTTGCGCTCAGAAGGACCGGTAAAATAACCAAATAAATTGGCGGACCGATATTAGTACTAGGGCTGACAATTTAAAAACATGCTATCATATAAAATAAAAAAGACAATCAAATAAAGACATTTTAGCATTCACTCAACCCCCCTTCTTCCACTAAATCCCCATTTTTCACACTCACTCACCCCCCCCCCACCCCCCACACACTCCACAACCACCAATCACCACACTCTAGGGTTGGGCGTAAAAAAAACGTCTCAACGTATAACACTATCAATAGATTTATCGCGATAGATGTAGATAAGATTATATGATTATATTTAATCGCAATAAATATTGTGTGTAAAATAAAGTCCAAACAATGTTCCATAAATTCTAATAAAATGTGTTTTCAAATAATAATTACTGTAATGATGAAAAAGTTACACTGCACCACGTGGGAAGAGAGAATAACAACAGATCATGTGCCCTCTATCTTACAATGCACCAACTGCGTCTATTTCGCCTTGAGTACTAACAAAAGTCAAGTGGCAAGATTGGCACTCAGTGGTAGATCCCATCATTCTCGAATTGGAGACCCCAGTCAGTAGGAAGAAGGCAGAAGCTTGTGTGCTTGTTTTCTTTCTGCATGTAGATGTTGTGGTGTACGACCAGGGCAATTCTCTGCTCCACTGCAAAGCATCATTTGTCTTTACGGCCTGTGACTAGAGTGTAGCAAACCTTAACGTTGCGTGTCCCAGCGGCCCTGTCCTGTTCTCTCTGCGGCAACAAATGCCAGAACGTCGCGTGTACGTCGGGTAGCAGGCACGGTGAGCTAAGCCCCTTACTACAGTAATCCGCAGTGGAACATCCATCATTTGAAGAATGCAAGTTATAGATTAAAGAAATGCGGCCTCACCCCATTCAAACACCCATTTTGTATTAAAAAACAAACAAATCTCTTCTTTTATCTACAAGTATCTACTCTGATCCAGTCTACAGAGTGGCCCCCTACGGAAAGTCAGCAGAGGTCGGAACTCATCACCTTGGAACTTCCACATGTTACGGCAACAGGCAAGCGATCTCATCCCTTGTTTATCCCCACCACACCACCCAAAGTTCCAACAAAGCAGAGCGGGTAATGCGGATTTCCCACCAGCATCATAATCCTTTACTAGAAGTTTGAAACAATCTACTTAAGCTATACTGTACCAACAAGAGTACCCACTGTTTTCCGATCATTTTGGGTGTTGACCTATGATACTTTTTGTTAGTTTGCCAAAGAAGGAAATAAGATATTGACAACCGTTGCACCGTTTTCACGCTACACTTGTTAGTTTCCCAATTCTTTTTTTTCTTAAATAGATTTCTAACTTCACCTCTTTGCGTAAACTGTTTTAAAAATAGAGCTTTAACAATGTTGTTTTAGCAATTTCTTCCTGCCTCATTATTTTTCAATAATACAGCTCACACCCCCTTATAAAACGCTGTCACGCTTGGGGTCCAAGAATCACATCGCCTTTAATCGCGATCGAACTTAGCAATTATGCATGTCACCATAAATGTATTTATATACCAATAATTCGTGTTGTAACGTTATTCATAATATGAACTTGGAACGCCACGCTTGCTACGCGTTAACGGCGGATTCGCGTTGATACGGACGCGTTATAACGGGGTTGACTTTATAAATACACCCAGAGCACCAAAAATACAGTTTTTGGCAAAACCCAAATAAACGGAAAATATTTTAGAACCAAACCCCCGTGAAACTTCCCATCCTTGTTGGTCTCGTACTATTAAACGCAAGAGGAACTTTGGCTTTGTATTTACTGGTTCCCATCACTACGCTTATTGTTTCCTTTCCCCGCCACTGGATGGTGCAAAACCCTGCTCACTCCTTTGAACCACAAACATTACTACTTGGGGGTCAGCTGAAGCCACTAAACACAAAATATTATTTCCTCAAGAAGAACAACAACAATTCTGTCCATTATAATGTTTGCCGTGATGTATATGTCATTTATCCACTTAATAATATCACTCCCATTTGGGTGGAAACACAGTAACTTATTCCAATCAGAATGAGGAAAACATCGAAGGTGATTCATTATCATAAATCGCACTTGCCTTTTTTTTCATAAAATAGCAAACAATATGTTTGATCAATGTTTCCATGCACACACTCACACACATGCATGCACCAAAACCACGCACATGCACGCACACCCCAACGTAAAATCAAGACATTGCGCTTGAAATGATGAGTCACGACAAGAATTTTCTCCCCAAAACACCTACGTCAACCATGATCATGAGTGGGCGATGATATGTCTAATAATGTTATGTTCATATATCTAAGAAGGTACTGTAACTTAATTTCCCGAAAAAACTCCAGTTTGTAATGAAGTTATCATTCTCCTACCCAATGTGTGTCTGCCTTCAGTTTGACAAACTCATATTTTCGTTGATATGACCATTACACCTGCACATTTCACTAGTCAATGATTTTATGCTGAAATTATAAAGAGAGTTTGGGAACTCGGTTGCCTTGTTACAAATCAAACCGATATTCAAATAGCATTGTAATTCTAGATATTGCACTGCGAAAGCCCCGCATGAAAGGGTCAAAGCCTTGACCGAGAACCCAGTACATAACGTATTGTGCTCCTTTTGGCCCAGAATTCTAATTAAACTCTGATATAGACACAGTTGGCCACAGTTTGATAACTTTTATGTGGCAATTAAAGAAGGATGAGTACTTACGAGGCAAAGCGTAGTGAACTGCTAAACTGATGTATCTTTCCAATGTAGTTTATAGGTTATTACACATGGTGGAACCAGATACAGCCAGCAAAATAGCGCAGTCTTTGTTTCATAAATCCAAGCACCAAACCAACAGTACGCTATATTCATTGATTGCCCAGAGAATGAATCAATGCTGGCAGACATGCCAATCAGTACAAATCAAGTATATATAGATATAGTCAATCCAAACCACGCAAAGTTCAGAGGTTTACAGAGGTCAAATACTATCGGTGAACATTCATTGTGGGCTCGATGGCAATGGCTTGATTATGGGTATGAACATTCTCGGGATGAAAACTTGGCTCTCTTGTTGGTAATGGTGACCTTACTAAACCTTTGAATTATGACATATTTGTTTTTGCCATGTTTAAATGACGATTTCTGGTTGACTTTGTATCGCCTTCACGACCCCGTACTCCTCCCTCATACCCTCGTGTGTATCGATGCGATACTCTGTAATTATGTTAGCCTATCAAATGCTGCAATACATGGCTTTTTTTTCTTGTTTTACACGTGTTCGTTATTTTTTACACGATGAAGCAGGGGATCCCGGAGCCCTGAAACCCCTATAATTTCAGCTATGGTACCCCCTGCCTGCTTCCAGAGTATGCTTACCTCCATAGGTTGCCGGTAGCACCTCTCTGACCAGGGTTCCTGTAATGCGGAGTTTCCAACTCTCCCCCTGCAGACCACTATGGAAGCTAGTGATGTCATCATGTTTGGATCCTATTGGCTCGCATGACGCAGAGCTCTCTAAACTGTTGTCCCAGAATGCCGCATCCCTTTGGAGTCTGTACGTCAGGGCAAGAAGGGGGTCCGCCGTGGCTGAATGAAGAGGGATTCATCTGGAACCCCCCTTCATCCAGTAACAAAAAAAAGTGCTTGGATTGCTCCTCTAGATTCTGAAGACGCGCTTTCGAAACACAGGCAATTGACTTTTTACTGCTGTTGTGAATCTTATGTCCCTTCGCTATGTATTGTAGCAACAATTTACAGTGGGGTAAAGTTAGCTACTTAGTCTTAGATGAGGTTAGGGACGACCCTCTTCTATTATAATAAGTATGTTTAAAGAACAGCTCTTTCCATTTTTAATACCTATCCTCCAAGGTTAAACTTGCAGCACTGAAGCGGTCTTATTGAATTTAGGACCAGAGGCACTTGGTGGTTGGTGCATGAAATGTAGAGGTTTAACTTTATTCATTGCATGGACCACTTAAACTTGAAAAACAGATTTGTCTTTTAGGATTATTTTCGCATGAGCAAAAGCAGTTGGCAGTTTTTTTTTTCTTTTTTTTTTTTTAATATACGCAATTTAACTGCTTCAATGACCTGCATAACATTGAACAAATAAGAAATAAACAATTCACAAAAAGAAGATAAATAAAAAGTGGAAACCCAATATGGTTGCCGATTGTTTTTATTTTTATTAGATTACTTCCCTGTAATATTACATGGATTAAACGCATCACATTCTACTCTGTGTTCACTGCCCAACTAACGATTTGGGCTACGAAGGCAATCTTTTATTTATCAACCCTAGATCCTAATTAGACTTAGAAGTAGTTGCTAAAATAGTTTGGTGCATCAATTTTGCAAAACTGTTTTTAAATTATTCTAATGAGGTCTTAGATTAGTGCTATGGGCGACGCCAGTTTCTTTTATAAATGGTTTGCCAATTATACATCTGTGCAATATTACCTAATCTGCATCACATTTGCTCTGAGCACTAGCGCTGCGCTCACCACGACAAGCGGTGACCCCCGGTACTGTTGGATGGAAAGTATATGTACCCACCCACAGCGCGGGGCGCGCCCTTGAGAGTGATAGGTCACGGTCAGCCTGTCGATTTGAGAAGATAGTCTTG
>WSYH01014477.1:0-15600 GCA_036426205.1 Ascaphus truei | reverse complement strand
CACAGGATCGCAATTATATGAGATAACCCCGAACAGGAACCAATAATAACAGCTCACAGATTATGCAATACTGTCATATATATATATATAAACTAATCAACACAGAGGATATAATAACTCTACTGGTTACAGATATCACAGTTATCACTAGCCACTCAGGGCTTTGTCCCACCACCGTGTACCCCACACCGTGTCCACAATACCAGAAGAGTCCCGGGGTCGCCTCACCCTCTGAGTGTCTCCCAAAAGATACCCTCCCTTCTAGACGTGATCAACGCCTTACTGTACAGTAGTGTTGGTGCACGTTTGGTGAACAGGTACCTGCCGGATGTCCACACCCAGGCGCGCTGACAAGGAGAGGTAAAGGGACCCGTCGATCCTGCGATATCCTCCGCCGGCCGAACACCTTCCACTGAAGTGACCCTTACGGTGATATTCACTCTCTCTCTTCAGTCTGGTCCCAAACTGCAGATAGCAAGATGCTCCAGAAGCAGCTGTGGCCCTAATCTGGCTAACCACTAAAGGCAGGGTCCCTAACTAATGGGGCCTTCCCTAGAGCAGCCACAATCTAGGGTGAGTTGGGCCTAGCTGGGTCCTAGGGGGTGTCTCTGGCCTAGTGCAAAGGGTCACAGACCCCTGCACCTACATACCTTCTCCTGTCCATGTTCCAGCTCCAACTGCCTTCCTTGTTTAAACGCGCCGAATGTAACTGCAGAAGATCTCTGCCATGCGATTGACTCCCTGGCATCATGTGTCACATGTCCCTATGCCTGCTGGGGGCTGTAGTCTCTTGCAGTGCCTTCTAACATTGGAGGTAAGGGGAAACACCGGAAGCCTTGGGGAACCATGGGGACCGGGTTACACAAGTATAACTCGCAGATAACAGAAATGAACCACACCGGGAGGGAGGGCGTGAAAATACAGTGAGGGGGTGTGGCATGATATCCCTGTAACGGTAGGGGTGCTGGCATCACAAAACTGCTATGAAGCCCAGCTAGCTACCCCTAAATCTATCTAATTTGGCCACCGCTGTAAGACTTTTTTTGGCCAAAAGGTATTTAACATCTGGGGTAAAACAGTGAATGTGTAAATGTATTTCCATGTCTGTAAGAATGTATTTCAAAGTCTGTATTCACTATTGACTCCTGGGGGGAGGTGAAAGGCTGATATTCAGGTCTGGGAGTAAGCACATTGTATTGCACAGACTGATTTAATCATGGATGGGTTTTAGCATGCCCTCTGGCTGTTGTGGCCCAAACTCAATCTAAATCAATATCCAGCAGCCCCCTCCCGTGTAAATTATAGCCACAGAGGGATATATAAAGGGGTGCTGCTGATCAGAGAAGCAGTTCTACTGTGGGAAGGGGTGTGGAGTTCTACTTCCAGGGAGACTCTCTGGGAAAGAGGGTGGAGATCTGCCTTCAGAGAGCATCTGAGAGCAGAGAGGCTAACACACTGAGAGACATTCTGTAAAGGAGTTGATCTTTACAGTGACTAGCAGGAGAGATCTCTCAGAGGGGCTGCTGTGTGTGATCAGCACTCTGAGATCCTGGATGAGAAGCGGACAGGACAAGCCTTCTTGAAGCAGGCCCCTGCACCTAGCAAGGCTAGGCCCCCAGTTGGTATTGTATTGTGTTTTGTACATCTTTGTTTGTCTGCTGGCGTGCCAGAATAAACCCCATTTTATTCCACAACTTTGTCCTGTCTGGTGCTAGTGATCCCGGTGGTTTTGGTGTTAAAGTACTGGTCTCCCGTGACAGGCTTTTTCTGGTGGCATAGCGGTGGGATCGCTAGGCTTTGTGTTGGGATTTCTGGTGGGAAATCACAGCTCAAAGACGGTCTTCAATTTTCAAGAAATGGTGAAAATAAATGTGAACTAGCGCTAAAGTGTAAAACACAGTGTGATATTAAAAAAATGAACTAGCGCTAAAGTGTAAAACACAGTGTGATATTAAAAAAAAAAAAAAAACCTCTAATAAAGGATGGCTGCCCGGTGATACTGCCAGTACTAACAGAATAACATAAAATAGAGAAAAACCTGGCGCCAAATTGTCAGTGGAATGTCCTGTACTAGAGGTTTTTTTTTTAATATCACACTGTGTTTTACACTTTAGCGCTTGGCAGTAAAATCACTAGCCAGCAACGAGTCGATTGTAATCAAACCAGCTGACAAGGGGGGGGGAGTGGTAGTGATGGACAGTACCTATTATGTCCAAGAATCATCAAGATTATTTATTTATTTAGTGTTGGGCTGCTGTGTGTGATTATTTTTTATTGTGGGTAGCGGATGTGGGTGAAGGGGGTATTATCCACAACAGTGGTTGTTTAGGGCTTGCGGGTGGGTAGCGGGAGGCCTTAACCCCTTCATGACAGTAGCGGTATTAACTGCTACGGTCGTGAAGGGGTTAAGTGCACCCGCAACCCACCCGCAAGCCCTAAACAAACAACAAGGGCCAAATACCCCCTTCACCCACCCCCGCTACCCACACTAAAGCTGGCACGGTGGGTTAACCCCTTCATTGCCTTAGCGGTTAGCTAAGTGGGCTGTTCATGCATTTTTCCTGCCTCGGATGCATGACGGGGGCCTCCGGTGCTGATATCAGCTCCGGAGACCCCCGGCATCATTTACAGACAGGAAAAAGGCCTGATTTTTTCTAAGTGTCGCCCTTGCCGATGCTTCTCCTCCACCAACTTGCCAACTTTAGTTGGCGGGCTGGATTGCCGAAAAACTCTCCATTCTGGAGTGCCGATCAGCAGCGAAAAGATGATCGGGGCTACTTGAATTCAGCCGAGTTCAAAAAGTGCCGATAAGTGGCTTATCGGCACCCGGCTGCCGATAAGTTTTTATCGGCAACAAAACTTGCCGATAATTCCCACTTATCGGCGCTTACTGAATCGGGAGGGCAAATTTGACGAAAAAATGGCGATAAACAGCTTATCGGCGCTTACTGCATGAGGCCCTAAGTCTCCTTTACAAGCCCCAAGTGTTATATGATCAATCCCTTGGAATGACAGATAGGTAGCATGACCTCCATGTTTCAGATTGATGTGTCTTGCTACTGGTACATTCTTTTTGGTTTTGATCGTACTGATGTGTTCCAAGATTCTTCTGCATAGTTCACGTGACGTCTTTCCAACGTACTTAATACCGCATCTGCATGTTGCTAGGTATATTTTACGCCTTCAGGCTTACAGTTAATGTAATTCCTCATAGTTTACTGTTTTGTATTTGAAGAACCATTAAATTGTTCGGAAGGCTGAATGAATTTGCAGGCCTTGCCATTGCCACACCGATAATTGCTCACTGTTTTTTGTTGTCTAGCCATGTTGTTGTATTGCGGCTTTGGAAATGACTGTGAACTAGCCGATCTGCCAGGTTTTCTGGACGTCTATAGATGATAGAAGCATTGTGTTGCAGTACTTTCTTGAAGTCGTCATCTTCTAATAGGATGTGCCAGTGCTGATTGAGTATGTTTCTGATCTGTCTCCATTGTTTATTGTATGTTCCTATTATTCTTATGGGTTGAATCCCTTCCTGTTCTGTTTTTTTGCCATAAAGGAGTGTTCCTCTATCTGTTTTTTTGGCCCGTTTATAGGTTTTATTCACATAAGAGCAACTGTATCCTCTATTCAGAAATGTTTCCCTCATTACTTTGGATTGTATCTCAAAATCTCTTGTTGAGGGGTAATTCCTTCTTACCCTCAGGTACTGTCCTGTTGGAATACCATGGATCAGTGGTTGTGGATGATGGCTTGAGGTTAGAGCAGATTGTTTGTTGCTGTTACTTTTATTTGTACTGTGGTATGGAGATGGCCACCTTTGTCTTTAAAGATATCCAGATCAAGAAACGTAATTCGTTCTTGACTGATCTCATAAGTTATCTTTAAGTTGTGGTCATTCTGATTCAGAATGCTCACAAAAGATAGAAATTCTTCTTTTGTGCCACTCCACACCACCAGCACATCATCAATGTAGCGAGACCACAATTCTATGTGTTATGTATATTTGAACATGGTCTGGGTAAAGACACTGACTTCCTCCCACCAACCCAGGTAGATGTGGACATATGTAGGGGCATATGTGGTTCCCATGGCCGTACCCTGGAGTTGGTGGTAGTATTTGTTTTTAAATAGGAAGAAATTGTGTGTCAGAACATATTGTAGAAGTTCTACTACAAATGCATTGTGGTCCTTGTGTTCAGCACTCCTGGCTCTTAAAAAATATGCAACTGCTGCTAGACCCACTGGATGTTTGATACTAGTATAATGGGACTCAACGTCCAAAGATGCCAGATAAGTGTTGGCTGATACTTGATCTCATCTATTTTTCTCAGAACATCAGTGGTGTCCTGGTGTATGAGGGTAAACAAAAAACAAATGGCCTAAGGACCATTTCAAGGTAAGTACTAGCATGTTCACTAAGTGATTCAATTCCCAAAACTATTGGTCTTCCTGGAGGGTTTTTAGCATCTTTGTGCAACTTAGGTATAGTGTAGAAAGTGGCTATTTTGGGTTTAGTTACTAACATATAGTTATATTCCTGTTCTGAAATAACTTTTTTGGTGATACCCTCTTTCAGAATGGCCAGTAACACTTTGAAAAAAGCAATAGTGGGGTCACTTTGTAGGACCTCATAACAAGTGCGATCACCAAGGAGTCTAAGATTTTCCTTACAGTAACTTTGTTCCTCCATGAGTACAGTATTTCCTCCTTTGTCAGATGGTTTTATTATTACCTCCCTGGGGTCAATAAGTTATTTTAAAGCATTTCTTTCTGTGGATGTCATGTTTTCAGTACCTCCTCTGGCAGGTAGTTGCTCTAGATCTTTAAGAACTAATTTGATAAACATGTCAATGTTGGTGTTGGAGCTCATGGAGGGGGGGGGGGGGTTAAAACGACTCCTGAGTTTCAATGATGTGAAAGGGCCTTGTCCTAGTATTCTATTGCTGTCAATTTCGAGAGCTAATAGATTCCTATAATTCTCGAAATCTGTGTCACAAGTAGACTCCAGGAAATCAGCCGGGGTGAGAAACATTTCCCTTCTTTTGAACATTTGATTTAAGATTAATTTGCGGCCAAAAAGGTTTATATCTTTGACCCAATCGAATACGTTCAGGTTGCACGTGAGGGTGAATGAGAGTACTTTTTTGAGGACTGATTCTTGTGCAGGTGTTAAGATGGTTGGTGTGAGATTCACTATTTGTAATTCATTAAAGTCCCTTTCAGATTTTAATGTTGGTTCCCCCTTCTCCCTCTCCCCCTGCTTCTTCCTCTGTACCGCCATACTTCCCGATTTCTTAACCTGTCCGTGTCCTCGCCTTTTTTTCCGCCTCGTCTTTTGTGATTCCCTCCTCGGCTACTTGTTCGCGGAACCTCTAAAAAATACCTATTTTCTAAGGAATGGGTGATGGGATTGTCTTGTGAATTAGTCTCTTCGTTATCTGAGTTTTCCCGCTCAGTAGAGGAATCGTTGTACTCCTTATGTGCATTTTTATTAGTTTTATAGATTTTGCCCATTTTGTAATCGTTTACATCTCTGATAATTTTTTTATGTTTTCTATCTTTTATGTCTTTCGTGAATTTCTCAATGTTTTTCTTTAATTTAGTTTCTAAATCCAAAAACTCTGGGGTTTTCTCCCATTTACTGGTGTTCGCAAGTTCTATATTCAGGTCTATCATAGCCTGTTCTAGTTTCTTAGTTTCATGCTCTACAAGGAGCAGGAAAAGCTCTTTAGAGCAGTTTGAAAGGAAATTTTCCCATTTTTTGGTGAAACACTCGAAGCTGGAAATAGATTAATACGTAATCCTCTAGGTATTAACTCTTTTTTATATATAATTACGTAGCCTTAGTGTTTCCCAGCAGAGTCTTATCTCTTTTTTGAAACATTTCTCCAGATTAGTGAAAAAGGGCTTTATGTCCACTGATGGAGTTGTAGCCTCCTCAGTTAGAACGACTGAGAAAAGCTGTTCTGCTTCTAATAAATGTTCCTTAAAGTCTATCTTGGATGTGAGAAAACCTGCCATACTGTAATGTGCGAGCTAGGGTCCTTAAAGAACGTAGGTTCAGACTATAACTGATATGGGAGGGTGGCGGGGAAAGAGGTTGGGAACACCTCAGCTGCTTACATGAGTGATAGAAACTAAAAGTGGTGCTATCAGGGATGGATAGTGGAGATAAGAGATACAGTGGAATAATCCCTTTTGATGCATCACTTATGCTGAATATCAAAATAATAAAATGTTATTGATAATAGAAAACATAAACTAATAAAACCTCAAAATTAGCGCCAATCTTTGACAGCCAAAGGATATAGTGTCAGTTATCAAAAGATAGTAGCATGAGTGCTCATGATTATACCTCCTATGTAATCCTACACCAAATGTCGTACTGTGGTAAGGTTGCTCTTTCACCACACCATATGTGGGTGCATATGAGTTTGAGTTGCTGATAATAAGTAACGTCGGAGTTCCCAGGAATATCACTGGACAGTGAAGTAATGTTTGATATGAATTAACCGACTTGGTATGTAGTGGACCTGGTTACCAAATAATCCAAGCAGGTAGATTAGAGGTGCCAATAAACTCTAACCGTGCAGACAGTATAGTAACCTGCTAAGATAAATAGAACAAAAATATTCACACATTTTGGTCAGCTATCCCAGTGAAGGGTTAATTACCAGAGATACCGTGCAGACAGTATGTAATCATCTGCTAGAATAGATTCACCAAAGCAATTCACCAAGCAATTTATTGCAGGGAGCGCACCAACGTGACAAGCCCCACAGACTCTGCTGCACCCAACGGGGGATTTTTTATATGTAAGTGCGATATGTTTGTTTTATAATACATTTTTAGTGTTTTATTTCCATCCTGGACACCATTTTATTGTTACCGGGTATAGAAAAAACAGAACTGTGCTATACTATATAAACTAAACAAATTGAAGTGTGCACATGTATTAACGTATATAAAGAAAATATCTAATACTCTCCCTGCAGCTGGCCCAGACTCTCACCCGGAGAGATAAAGTCACAGTAGGATAGCAAAAACGACCTATAGCGTACAGGAGAGAAGAAGAGAACAAAACATAGTGTAATCTGTAAATATTAAAAGTACATTTCTGCTATAAAGAACTGCACTTACAAGATGTCAAATCAATTAGTGCAAGAAGCAGATTTTCTTTTAGAATGTATCCTTTTTATTTTGACGCATAATTGTTTTCTCTTTGACAATAAGTTCTTCTTGCAGATGAAGGGTACAGCAATGGGGACCAGGTTTGCCCCAGGATACACCAATCTTCTGATGGGCTATTGGGAAGATCACTATATATGGTCAAAAGTGGACCTTGGGGCAAACCTGATCTTACACCAGCGCTATATAGATGACATTCTGTTCATCTGGAGAGGGGATGTAGAATCCCTGGATGCCTTTTTGATTTATCTTAATCAAAACCCATTTAAATTGGTTTTTAATACTATATACAGCAAAGAAAAGGTGGAGTTCTTAGATCTTGTTATCTACACAGGCGGCACACTTTATTTGAGTACGGCTCATTCCGCAAGCCGGGATATGTCCCGGCTTGCGAGCCGCACTCCCTCAGCATGCCGCGCATCACCGATGCGCGGTCACGCGTCATCGGGTGCCTGTGCCGCCTGTACGCGTGCCCAGGGCTCCCCGAGGGAGCCCTGGTGTCGCGCGGATGTGAGGACGGCGGCGGGACGTTCCGGGGGACCCGGCGGACCCGGTGAGGAGAGGGGGAAGCCCCGATCGGCGGGCCTCTCCTCCGAGGCTTCGGCGCGCGCCCGGCACCCTCTGGCACGCGCCAGGTTACTGCTGCGGCCGAGAACGGGCAAATGCTCGAATAAACTCGGCCGCAGCAGTATGTAGATCAAGGGAAACTAGAAACCAAAACGTTTAATAAAATAGTTGAAAGGAACAACTTTATACTAGCCAATAGTAATCATCATCCTAATTGGCTTAGCAATGTTCCCTATGGACAGTTTCGTCGCTTGCGATGAAACTGTTCAAACATAGATGTATTTGAAACACAAGCTGAAGTTTTAAGAAATAAATTCATAGATAAAAATTATAAGTTAAAAACTATTGATAATGCCTATGATAAATCAAAAGCACTGGTTCGATCAGTTCTGATTAGATATAATAATACTGAAAGAATCAATGGGACTAACCATAGTGAATTTGCTTTTGTTTGACCAGTATAGTAGTCAATCAAGATAGAGAATTGGCAAAAGCACTCCAATGCCAAGGCAATAATAATATTATGATGCCAGAACCACCATCCAAAGGAATCCGTAATCACAAATATAGAATAGTGATGATGTAACAACGATAATGGGTACTATCCTCCTGAAGACAGGTGGTGGAGAGTACTCACATTTCCTTGGTGTAGCTGACAGGCTGTGCAGCTTCCAATGATGATAGCAGAAGTGAAAAAAATTGAGAGGAGCACACAAACCAAATGGAGCAGGAAGGACACAGAATCAAAAATGAATAAAAGGGTACTTTAATGTGTCATGAGACCCATCCAACGCGTTTCGAACGTCACAGCATTCTTTATCAAGGCTAAATATACAATGTGACACCACCCATTAAATACCCTCTTACCTGCAAGCAATTCGCGCCAAAATGGCAGCGCGATGACATCATGACGCAATGCGCGACATTGAGCATGCGAAGAGCGACACCGCGCCGGCTAAGGGCGGAAGTGGCAATGCAAGCAAGAGGAGAAGCTAAAACATGTGAGGGCAAATACATACAATGGCTTCAATAGGACAAAAAGAATACTGAAACCAAAATAAATGAAAATAATAACTAATGATCCTCTATATCCCATAAAGATAATAAATGAAAAAAGAAAAAAAGGAAAACAACATTATAAAACATATATGAGCCCAAAAATGTTTAAAATAATACAATTAAAAACAAAAAAACACAGATACAGTAGCTGATAAATAACCAATAAAGAAAAACCTGGCGCCAAATTGTCAGTGGAATGTCCTGTACTCCTCAAGGGATCCGCACACTTGCTCGACAGACCATGCAAAGAAAAAAACACAAACAAACACAAATCATAGCGCAACACTGTAGGGTGAGCAGTACTGCAATAATATACACAGACAATTAAGAATCCTAGCGACAATTTAAAACAACTATTTATTAAAAAGAACTATGCCAAGACCGGCAATGGCAAATACAAAGAACCGCAGGTCATCTGGGACACAAAAATTGGAGCCCTACTTACAGACAGCAAGGCTTAAACTCGCATGGTAGGAACAAGTCCTAGATAGAGATGGTCTCCCTGCCGGGTGATGTCTCTTCTCCGTTGCGGCTCAAACTCCAGACAGTCCCTGCGTTGGTAGCCGGAACAGTGCGAATGAACGAAATTTGAGATTTGTTTGCCAATATGATAGGAATACTATTAATTTCTTAGATCTCAATATTAACATCACTGATGATCAAATACACACTGAAACGTATTTTAAACCTGTACAGGCCAACAATTACGTCATGGCCAACAGTCACCACAATCCGCAATGGATTAGGAACATCCCCAAAGGGCAGTTCATCCGCCTGAGGCGCAATTGCTCAAATTTTGAGTCTTTTGCGGTACAGGCGGATGAACTCAAGGAAAAGTTTCTTGAAAGGAATTACCCTATAGAAGAACTTGAGAGCACAATATCCATGGTCCATGATATGGACAGGAATAAGCTCCTTCAATATAAAGATAAAGGGTTAGATCAAGGAAGGAGTAACATCTCTTTCATTACACAATATAATGCTATGGCACCTAGAATAAGAAATATCTTTGCCAAACACTGGCCAATTTTGCTACAGGACGCTACACTATCACAGGTACTAACTCCGAGACCTTCCATCATTTTTAAAAAAGCAAATAATTTTAAAAATAAATTGGCACCCAGTTGTCCTTTACATCAAGGGAAGGATAAAATGAGAAGTACCAAGGGTCCTATTGGGTTCAAACCATGCAAAAAATGCATAGCTTGTAAATACAGTCGGTGTAACATTGAGTTTAGATCTAATGTTACTGATAAAGTGTACAAGATTATGTCACACATTACATGCAAATCACAATTTGTAATTTATGTGTTGCAATGCCCATGCGGCTTGCAATATGTGGGACGCACAGGTAGAACCTTTCAAAGACGTATGTACGAACACGTCTATAATATAAAGAAAGGTCTAACAACGCACAGTGTGTCCCACCATTTTCTGTTGCATCATGGCAGAGACCCAAAGGGCCTGGTTTGTCAACCCATTGAGCTATGTACTCCAGATTGGAGATGTGGGGACATTATTAAACATATAAATAGACGTGAGGCCTTTTGGATCTATGAACTGAAGACCTTGTCCCCCAATGGTCTCAATATAGATTTTGAATTGGGTCCTTTTTTAGGTAAATAGATTGGTCTAGCGATATCTGATAGGAGAGAATTAGTTACTGCGTCATTGACTAGTGCAACATCTGCTAGGTTTTATGAATTAAGAGTAAAGGGATTTTGTGTAGCAATCAATTATATCCAGGGGGAGAGTTTGAATATCTTCATACCACTGTTGGTTTATTTAATATGTATATGACATTAGGGTGTACTTATTTTGACATATGTTGGTACTGCTGTTTTTATGTGTTTTTTTATGTGTTTGATGTTATATATGTCTAAGAGTCCATGTAGTGATTTGGTACTAATGACATACAGGCTGTTTTAATTATAAACGATCAATTAATTTTAATTGGCTAGGGTTTATTAATGTGTCACTAAGTATCATTGTTTTCAGCCCCTGAGGAAGTAGAGTGACATCTACGAAACGCGTAGGGCTAGTGGCACAGCCACTGTTTGACTGACTTTGGACGTTTATGGTCATTTGGCATTGGAGCCCTGCTTTTCCTTCAGCCTGCCAGCTGTCCCTTTAAGGCCACGGGTACTATCGCGCGCGGGCGCGCAGAGATTTCCCGTTGCTCCGGAGGAGGAAGTGAGGCATGTGTCTACACGCGGTGCAGAGCTGTGGACCCCGCACACCAGCCTCCACGGCCGGAGCTGTTCCGGCTACCAACGCAGGGACTGTCTGGAGTTTGAGCCGCAACGGAGCAGAGACATCACCCGGCAGGGAGACCATCTCTATCTAGGACTTGTTCCTACCATGCGAGTTTAAGCCTTGCTGTCTGTAAGTAGGGCTCCAATTTTTGTGTCCCAGATGACCTGCGGTTCTTTGTATTTGCCATTGCCGGTCTTGGCATAGTTCTTTTTAATAAATAGTTGTTTTAAATTGTCGCTAGGATTCTTAATTGTCTGTGTCTATTAGTGCAGTACTGCTCACCCTACAGTGTTGCGCTATGATTTGTGTTTGTTTGTGTTTTTTTCTTTGCATGGTCTGTCGAGCAAGTGTGCGGATCCCTTGAGGAGTACAGGACATTCCACTGACAATTTGGCACCAGGTTTTTCTTTATTTTGTGTTATTCTGTTAGTACTGGCAGTATCACCGGGCAGCCATCCTTTATTAGAAGTTATTTTTAATATCACACTGTGTTTTACACTTTAGCGCTAGTTCACATTTTTTTTTTCCCCATTTCTGATAAATAACCAATGAAACACTATGGTAATATTAAATCAACAACAGAATAACTACTAGGGATATCAGGTAATAATATATGAAATGAAAACAATTATATATGATATGAAAAACACGGAAAAAAAGAACAAAACAAGGAAAAAAGAAGAAAAAAAGAAGAAAGAAGGAAAAAAGAAGAAAGAACCAAAAAAAATATGAATAACAAAACATATTAATGAATAAAAACTACCTTGGTTCAACAATGATGTGAGCCTACAAGAAATGGGCCAATTGCCAATCAATATTTAAACCCATAGGGGAGCGCATTCGAAGAATAAAAATCCAATACGCTTCCCTACGGTTGTAACGTACGTGCTCATCACAAACCTGCACCGGACCACGGGGATGAGGTGGGGATAGATATACACCGACCTTAGACCTCGAAGCCTGATCCGGGTTGCGAATTCCATGGTCGTACATAGCAGGGTCGGGACTGAAGAAGGCAGGATAATCCGTGGACAAGCCGGGGTCAGGATTGGAGAAGGCTGAGTAAATGATATCCATGCTGGGGTTCGGCAACAGGACGCTTGAGCGAAGGTGCTCGAATGAAGACAGGGACAGGAACGGGGGATCCAGTGCGTCAGCACAAAACAGCACCCCTTAGCTGGGTACAGCTGTGAGTAGTGGAGACCACTGGGAGCAGGAGATTGCAGCAGGTATCAGGAACAACAATGCAGGCCTCTGCAATGGAGAGTATGTAGCAGGTAACAGGGAGCACCGATGCAGGCCTCTGCAGGACTGGAAGCAGGGCACAGGTACTGCAAACAGGACAAGAAACACTGAGGCTTCAGTGTAACCGCGGCCACGCGGTGGGGTCTGCCAGTAACTGAGAACTATGATAAGAAGGCCAGACTGTGGAAAACAAAGTTACTAAAGAAAGTCTATGTCCAGCCACTTCCTGGGGCAGGAGTTAAATAGAACAGACAGCCAATGAGACAGAGCTGCATAGGAGGCAGCAAGATGCAGGCTGCAGTCTAATTGCAGAAGCAGGTGATTCTTGATTGCAGGTTCAAGGGAGAGTTTCCTAGAATCTGCAAGGTTCTGTAAGGACAAGGTTTCAGCAAAACCCAGGAGCGGATTCCTTACAACGGTTCAATAAATTGATACGGTCACCTCCTCTAGGTTTATTATGAACTAATTCTATGCCCAGGAATGAAAAATTCCCAATGCCTCCCTGTCCACATTCGGAGAAATGTTTGGATACAGGATGATTAGTATCATTCAATCTTATAAGTCTTAAATGCTCTAATATCCTGACATTAAGAGCTCTAATCGTTCTCCCTACGTACCTTTTACCGCAACCACATGTTATGAGGTATACCACAAATTGGCTTTTACAATTTATAAAACTATTAATGTAGAAATTTTTAATGTGACTACCCATCCTGTTATCATGTGGATGCGGTAAACTATCCTGAATTTTTTTTGAAGGTTTCATATGTTTACAAACACTACAAGAACCGCATTTGAAAGAACCCCTGGTGATAAAAGAAGAATTGCTGATTCTAGGAACAGTTATGTCACTTGGGGAGATGTAGGAGAAAACATTTTTCTCCTTTTTTGTATACCTTTTTTTTGATATGTGTTTGTTATTGTTGTGCAAATGTGCTATTTTTTAATGATAATGCCTTTTTACTGATAATGTCTCCTGTTTGGGAGTTCTTTTTCTTCAAAACATTAGACTAATAGTGTTTTTTATGTATTTTCCTATTTTGTTCAAAATTTGTTGTTTTTTTTTATAAAATTTTTTCTTGATAAAGTTGTGTTTGCACTGGGTGAGGAAGCCGAATTACTGACGTCACAGATGATTAGGCAATAAGATGTTTATGTCAGTTTTAATAAAGTTATACTTGTTGATATGTTTAGTAGCCAATCGGAGGGCTTCACCTTGAACTCCATATCCCTTTCACTAGATGGAGGGGTCTGTTTGTTCTCAATAAAGTTTCTTGAATATGACGCGATTCCCTTATCCAATAGGGACCCGTCCAATAGGAGACGCCAGCCGATTGGTTAGTTTGTTTGTCTATGACGTCATTCAGTAGCGCACTCTGCGCTACGGTATAAATATCGGCCTCCTATAGAGTAAGGTACACCTTGAGAAAGGGCATAGAGCCCGAAATGTGTTGGTGGACTGTTGCTGTGGCTAGGGGGGCATTTTGTCCAATCTTTTTTATGGAATATTTTTTTTTGCTTTTGCAACCGTGATCCTCCTCCTGGTCTTCTTGGCAGTGCACTGCCGTTTTTCTACCTGTTCCTGCTACATCGTTAACCAGCCTGCCTTTTTTGACTATATATTTTTATTTTTCTTCTCCAATGATCTACACTCCCCAATATCCCATCGCCATTGGGAGAGGATACTAAGTACTCTGGCAAGAAGAAATCTCAGAGAGAAAAACAGGGTGATTTAAGATCTCAGCAGGATCAAAGAAATTAAACCCTTGAGAAGACTGTTCTCACACAAGGCCGTGTGAGTATTTTGTACAATAATTGCATATACCACCTGCATTAACCTATTTCTATATAGAAACACACCAAAAGGAGTGCATTAACTGATGTCTATTTGTACCCTTGTGCACCCTCGAGGTGTAAGGAAAGTCTGACTACATTGCTAACCAGTCTGCCTTTTTGATTTTCTTTTTCTATCATCACTACTTTTGATCTGCGCTACCCTTCTATTTTTGTTTCTACCTGGGCTACATTATGCTAGAAAGCCACAATATATGGTGCAGTGGGAGGCATATCTGGGGGAGGAACTTGAAGAAGAAGATTGGGATAGGATAGTGTTGGCATCGGCTAACAGTTCGATTTGCACAACATTAAGGGAGAACGCATATAAAGTCCTCATGAGGTGGTATCTAACTCCGCTCAAATGATCTAAATTTGTCCCAGGTTATTATCCATTGTGTCCGAAACAGTATGGAGAGCCAGCGGACCTGCTACCTATGCTGTGGTCTTGCCCGCGTGTGGCCCCCATATGGGAACAAATTAAGGATTGGCTACAGAGGATTTTGGGCCTCAACATAGCCATGGACCCCTGGCTATTCTTATTGAATAGACCAACACATGAGCTTGCTAGAACAGGGAACAAACTAGTTGCCCACTTTGCAACTGCAACGAGGTGCGAGATCGCAGCATTATGGAGGCAAACCGAGATTCCCTCATTGGTCAAAATCAGAAACAGAATTTGGTATGTGTGTCAGTTAGAGAAGTTAACAAGTTTGGTTAATGACACTGGTGAAAAATTCCAAAAGTCTGGCTAACTTGGCTAGCTCAGACAGACATCCCAGGAGTGAATACCGCCTCAGTACTGCTATGATAGCTCTAAATGTATTCTCCTTGGATGGAGTGTGGAAAAGTGAGGATTCATAGCTGATGTGGGACCACGCAGGAGATGGTGGTAAAATTTAGCAAGTCAAAAACAACAAGAAATCAGACCCATGAAAGATCTAAGGACTAGATGGACCTTCCAACCCCCCCCCCCTCACTCCTCCTTTTTCCCTTATGTATGTCTTCTATTGATAAATTGTTTTTTTTAAATGTTTTGTCTTCAAATGATGTTACCAACATGTTGTAATATACTATTGTTTCCATTGTTTTAAAAATCAATACAATTTAAGTTACAAAAAAGAATAATCAAAATCCTCAATAGAATGTTTAAATGCACTCATGAACAGAAAACATTTGAACACAGAATGATAAGTGTCACGGGAGACTCCTGTGGCGGGTAGGATCTCGGTGGCTGGAACAGCAGGAAGCGAAGTAGGGGTCACAAGCAGGGGTCCGAGGCAGGCGGCAGGTAGCGAAGTCAGGTAACAAGCAGAGGTCGACAACGAGGAGACTGGAACAGGACAGGCGGGGCAGGACAGGTCCGGGAGCTGGGACTGAGAACAGGGAGCAGGGACTGAGACCGGGGAGCAGGGACTGAGGAGTACAGGACATTCCACTGACAATTTG